>CM059186.1:2485091-2553751 GCA_030323885.1 Branchipolynoe longqiensis | reverse complement strand
CTCACTCACTCACTCACTCTCACTCACCCACCCACCCACTCCTAGATGCGATACAGCCGTGTCCCGGTGCGGGTCGTGGTGAGCTGTGACGTGCGTGACTTGTGTCACCTCCTCCAGTTACACCATGTCGGGCCGCTGAAAGCCTGCCTAATGAGTAATAGTAGTAATGGTGTGCCCACACACACCTTGTCGGGCCGCTGAAAGCCTGCCTAATGAGTAATGGTAGTAATGGTAGTAATGGTAGTAATGGTAGTAATGGTAGTAATGGTAGTAATGGTAGTAATGGTGCGCCCACACCGACAAGTGGGCTCTCCACAATGTACAGCGCCACGGTTTGTCAAACAAGCAGAACCGTTGTTTTCTTCTTTTTTCTTGTTTTATTTAACAACGCCTCTAGAGCACATTGATTAGTATATATCAACGCTATTGGACGTCAAACATATATGGTCATTCTGACATATTTCTTTGGAGGAAACCCGCTACCGACACATAGGCTATCCTTTCCAATAAGCAGCAAGGGGTCTGTTATATACACATTCCCACAGACTGGACAGCACAGCACAGCACAGCACATACCACAGCCTTTGATGAACCAGTTGGTGACCACTGGTTGACCAGCAGAACCCAACCACCACAACTCTACAAACCACACTCACGGTCTCCACCCACCCCGACCCGACGCCGCGGCCGTATCGGTTCGGTCGGTTAGTTGTTGGAGTTTTAAATCCTTGCAGCATCTAGGGTCATATCAGAACGGGTACCGATTTGTGACAGTGCACACTCATGGCGACTTTACAGTGCTGCCCCACTGGGAGATCAGGCTGCCAGCACCATGACCTGATATCACACTCATTAACATTATCCTGACACTGAGCCAACCAGTCCTTGCCCTAGCCTAATAATGCCAAGTGCTTAGCTAGGAAGCGACAAGTACACATTTTTAAGTCATTGGTTTGACTCGACCATGGGTTCGATACCGTGAGTTCGAATTCCACGATCTACCACACCGGGAGAAGCACGCTCAAGCCTTAACTCATTCGGCCACCCCGTCTGGTCATGGCCGAATCGGTATATACTGCAAATAAGGATGTGTAGGTGTGAGTGCGACAATCTAACACTGTTTATGCCTGATCTATTACTTAGCAGCTTAGTACATGTATATTTCTTTATCTATATCTCACAGGGGAGCAGGACGTAGCTCAGGCAGTAGAGTGTCCACCTGTGAAGGTGTGGATCATCCTATCCATCCTGCTCAGTGGACCCATTCGCAGTTTGGGCTATTTTCCGTTCCAACTAGTGGTCCACAACTAGTTCATCAAAGGCTGTGGTATATGCTGTCCTGTCTGAGGGAAAGTGTATATAAAAGACCCCTTGCTGCTTATCCGAAGAGTAGCCTGTGTGGCGACAGCGGGTTTCCTCCAAAGAAATATGTCACAATGACCATATGTTTTTCGTCCAATAGCCGATGATAAAAATCCATGCGCTCTAGAGGCGTCGTTAAAGCTGCATAGTCCGATGAAGCATCAAATTTTCAAAACAAAAACATTCATCTAGATTTTTGTCTACATATCTAACTTAGATATTGGTGCACTTATTAAACATTTGTTGCCACATAGAAGGGCATGCTGATTCAATTTAACCAAACCTGTTACTGCATAAGCCTATGGTGAGAGTTTTGGCATGCTTGCAAAATCAATTTAAGATGTTTGCACTTCAAATATCTAAAAAGTTAGCCATTCAAAATGAAAGTTAGTTCAAACTAAAGTAAGGTAGGTTATAACAACCAATTAAATATATTTATCTCAGAAAAATGGCAGAAATTCAAAACCATCGGACTATGCAACTTTAAATAAAACCAACTTTCCTTCTTTTTTTCTCTCTATCTCACAGATATATGATTTTCCTTTCCCTTGAATGAGTCACCTCATGGTGAGATGGCCGATTGTGCGCGTTCTGGAATTAATTAAGACGATATAAAACTAGGTCAGGTTCGGAACGTGAACCGGATACAATTATAGTCATCGACTGGTGATACTGGAGATAAGGATGTGTGAGCGTGAGAGTGAGAGTGACTGTGAGTGTGACGAGCTAGCAGCTCACCACTAAGATTTAGTCAACCAACACCACCACCACTGTTTCCATCTCATACCCAAACATAGCTTATGGCATAAGATATATAAAAGAATTCATACAAATATTCCCAGGCGCGAATGACACTGTTGAGTGCCTGTAGTTATAGCCCTGTCACATTACGACGCTTCTCGCCAACGCGCATCGGCATATGTGATTTTTGGGCAGAACGTTGGGACATGTCGGGAAGCGTTAGGCGCGAGTTGGTACACATTGATGGACAGCGACAGTCGGCGAGGATCGGCGGCGCGCATCGTGTCGCGTCGAAAGTTTTGTGCTTGCACAAAACTTTCGAAGTGTGCCAACGTGTGGGTGCGAGCGTTAGGCGTACGTCGAGATCCGTTGGACGTGCTGGAATAATGTTATGTGAACGCTATGCGCATGCCGCGTGCGCGTGATGGTCGTTCCCACACGTTGCGCCAAATTGTTGCTTTGTTGTTTTATGTCCTAGCTATATCTAAGGTCATATCAGGACGGCGCGCCAAAACTTTTTTTTTTCTCACGCGTCGATATACGTTACCACAACGTCGGCCGCAGGGTACCAACACGTTCTGCTGACGTCAAACTTTTTCTCATGCGCCGAAAAGTTTGACGTTTCTTGATTTTTTTTCGCGTTGGCAGCGCGCCGGTGAGAAGCGTCGTAATGTGACAGGGCCATTAGGAGAGCTGGCGTGGTGGCACCAGTGGTCATGTGGGAGGGGGGTACTCTGCACCAAATGATACAAATAATAGGAGTAACAAATAGAATAGTGTAGTGGTCTGCACTGACCTCTCAGGCAAGTAACCACATAGACAGGTAGGCGTGGGTAGTGTGTTGATATCAGGGAGCCTAGGTGGTGTAATGGTTAGCACACTGGCCCGGAATGCAAAGAGATGTGGGTTCGAGTCCTGCTCTAGGCGCAATATTTCCCATTTTCATCACCCCCACGACATGGTTGCCGTGATCAGGATCCTGTACAAGCTTTGCGCTGTATGGTTGTTGAACCTACCCTGTGTATGTATGTGTTAGTGCATTGCGTGTGTAGATGTAATTGTAAGCATTACAAGACTTACAATTCCAGGGGGACGAGTGTAGTGGTCTGCACTGACCTCTCAGGCAAGTAACCACATAGACAGGTAGGCGTGGGTAGTGTTTTGATATCAGGGAGCCTAGGTGGTGTAATGGTTAGCACACTGGCCCGGAATGCAAAGAGATGTGTGTTCGAGTCCCGCTCTAGGCGCAATATTTCCCTTTTTCATCACCCCCACGACAATAGTAATAATAACACTTCCACACTTTTATACTCGCATAATGCTTATACATCATATATGATGCATAATACATGAGTAATTAAGACCCAAGAGCCCTGGTCTGTGATACATCAGGGGAGTTGAGGTGGGGTATAATGGTTGAGATGCGATGGAATTCTGTTTATGATAGGCGTTTTAACAATTCTTTCCCCTTCAATTGCTTAGTTTGGATATATTGGATCAAATAGTTTATATATTCGAAGTTAAAACCATATCAAATGAGTGAAAGAGTCTGTATATATGGGAGTGCATGTGTGTAAGATGAGTGAAAGAGTGTGTGTATATGTGAGTGCATGTGTGTAAGATGAGTGAAAGAGTGTGTGTATAAGAGAGTGCATGTGTGTAAGATGAGTGAAAGAGTGTGTGTATAAGAGAGTGCATGTGTGTAAGATGAGTGAAGGAGTGTGTGTATATGTGAGTGCATGTGTGTAAGATGAGTGAAAGAGTATGTGTATATCATGGTATATGTGAGTGCATGTGTGTAAGATGAGTGAAAGAGTGTGTGTATAAGAGAGTGAATGTGTGTAAGATGAGTGAAAGAGTGTGTGTATAAGAGAGTGCATGTGTGTAAGATGAGTGAAAGAGTGTGTGTATATGAGAGTGCACGTGTGTAAGATGAGTGAAAGAGTGTGTATATATGTGAGTGCATGTGTGTAAGATGAGTGAAAGAGTGTGTGTATAAGAGAGTGCATGTGTGTAAGATGAGTGAAAGAGTGTGTGTATATATGTGAGTGCATGTGTGTAAGATGAGTGAAAGAGTGTGCGTATAAGAGAGTGCATGTGTGTAAGATGAGTGAAAGAGTGTGCGTATATGAGAGTGCATGTGTGTAAGATGAATGAAAGAGTATGTGTATATGTGAGTGCATGTGTGTAAGATAAATGAAACTTGAAAAGAGTATGTGTATATATGTGAGTGCATGTGTGTTTGCTGGATGAGTGAAAGATTGTCAGATGGGTGAGTGCATGTGTGTGTGTGTTCATGTAAGTAAGAGATGCACTAAGATGGATTGAGAGATAAGAACAGTGGATGGGGAAGGGACGAGCTTCAAGCATGTCAACTAATTAGGCTTCACACATGTTAAGCAGTTATTGCCCGGTATGGGGTTTGAGGCGTGATGTGCTCGGGGATGGCCGCGGTCAGTGCACATGGGACGCCCCACGGGGTTCTGCTCGGTATTACTTGCATCGTGGCGCCGCCTGTTGGTTTAAAGAAGAACTAGCCACGTGGACAGGTATGTGTGGTGTCACCTCCGACTTAGGAGGTGTCATTCAGCGGTGTACTACTACTATTTTGTACTTCTTAGGTTTTTATTTATTGAATGGAAAAGCTTCTTCTTCTTCTTTTTTTTCTTCTTTTTTTTCTTTTTTTTCTTTTTTTTCTTCTTCTTCTTCTTCTTCTTCTTTTCTTTCTTCTTCTTCTTCTTCTTCTTCTACTCCCCTCCCCTTCCCTGTCCCCTGCCCGCTTCTCTCCACCTCTCTCCCCTCCCCGTCGCCCTCCCTTCCCCTCCCCTCGGCCCTTCCGCCCTCCCTTCTCACTCCCTTCCGCTCCCCTCTGCTCCCCTCCCCCCTTCCCCCCTTCTCCACCTTCCCCTCCCATCCTGTTCCCTGCCCTCCCCTTCCCCTCCCCTCTCCCTCCCTCCCCCCCCCCCCTTCCCCTCCCCATCCTGTGCCCCCCCCCCTCTCCTTCCCTCTTTTCCCTCTTTCACCCACACCGTGTACTTAGTTTCCGAAATAACGTTGTCTGGCTGCAAAACTGAATCTTGAATAAACTTCATCACCCAATTAACCTGTTTAATCAGGAACCTGTACTTCTTAGCAATTTTGGAATACACTTCATTGTAGAGTGGAAGCATGCATGTTAGTTTGATACACGTGTCTTTTCTGTTCTGTTGTTCATACTGTTGTACCAAATAATGAAATAAGCTTAAACAAATTAAAAAGCAATAAATAGCTACAGCAAAGATATGATTTTGCATACACATATGTACATGTATAACACTTAATAGAGTTTTCGTGGGTAGTGTGGCTTCAATTGGACCTCAGCTTTCAGCTTCGTCTCATTGTACACTTGGGTTGATTCCCATTTAAAGTCACTCCGACCACTCAGCAGGGTGAGTACACGTACACCAAAACTATGTCCTTTAATATGATACAAACTGAAGGCGCTACACTGGCTGCTTGTGACACTGACTCTGCAGATATATATATATGAGCCAGTCTCAAAAGGTAATAAGTAATATGGGACAAAACTTTGTCGATTGTAACAATCAACATACACTCTGCTTATGCATTTGCTCAGGATAAACTGATTTATAGTGTTTCATAATCCCAATAGAATACATATTGATTTGAAGCAAATGTCCTTGTTTTTTCAGTGTAACCGCTTCTGTGCTGTTTTGTGTCAATCATTATGCAGACAAAGACCAAATTAGTTAGCACCTTTTGAGACATGCTCATATACATTCTGTCGTGGCGTTGATTGCTGTGTGTTTGCAATGCTCAGTTAAGCAGCATTGTGCCATTCAGGTTTTAACATGGCGTGGGGTGGGAGGGTGGTTAAAGTTGGTGCTTGGCCAAATGTCAGGTGTAGAGTGATGTCTTTATTTTGTATGAAACCAGCTCTCTGAACCAAGAGACGGCCCAATGGGCGTGTGTGTGCGTGTGTGTGTGTGTGTGTGTGTTAAGTGGGTGGGGAAGGGAAGGGGTCACTGGTGCGTGGGTACTATCAATAGTATCATTAGTCTGGAGGCTATTTGAGGCTATTATCTAATCATTTAGTATTAATATAATTGTTATCACATTATAGTTTATACAGTAAAACCTCTCTAAATCGACCGAACTTGGGACCGACTTTAAGTGGTCCATTTAGGGAGGTGGTCGGTTTAGTAAGTTAGAATATGATTACAATGGTATTGTTGGGACACAAATAAAGTGATCGATATAGGGGAGTGGTCAATCTGTGGAGGTGGTCGGTTAGAGAGGTTTTACTCTATGTACTCTTACAGGTACACCTCTTCCATTGGTTGCGTTGTGTGTGAGACTAAGTAGATTAGTCGTTTTAAATGTCCATATAGCTCATGTCTCAAAGAGAAAGAACTAGGAGTGGACCCCCCCTCCCCCCCTTGTGCCTACACCCACCTCCCCACCACCCCACCACCCCTAGGAGTTTGAGGTTACACTGATTAACTATATAGGCTTTAAATGTTATATTCACATACAGCACGGCTAAATGGGTTTGAGTGCCCGTTTCCTGTGGAAGTCGAAATCCGGCAGACTTTAAAATTGGTACTTTGTCACTACCTCGCCTGCATTCACACATTACTAAGGATAGGGAAAGGAGTAGTGGAATGAGCAAGACCAATTGTCCGCGATTGAAATTTCTCCTGCTTCATAAAAAAAATGTACCTCTTACCTCCCCACTCCCCAAAAGCCCTTCTATTCTGTTGGTGTTACTTTTTGTTATTGTAAATTAGATTATTCATTTGGATGGAAATTTGAAATTTTGCACCTACAGCAGGATTCAAACCCACGCTTCTTTCCATTATGCGGCTAGCGGCCTGACCATTTCACTAGGTGACTAGGTGCCATGATGCAATCATTCTATCCGTGTGTAATATCTTGGGCCTCGACAGTCAGAGTCCCAGATACCACTTACTCTCCCCAGGTGCGTTCTGACAACTGTTTGTCAGTTCCCACCTGATGCCCCTCTCAACAAACTCATCAGGAAGAAAGGGACGACAAGTCACGCAAGATTGACAGTGAAGAAGTTGTGCTTTATTGGCATCAACTCTGTTCACCTACTAGAGACCTATCACCCTCGCTCCTTACCTACTGTCTACACAGATCCTCATTACTCTTGTCAGTGTGTAGAAGAATCAGTGCCGACAGCCCATTGAACCGGAGTCCCATGGTTGTTGCACACAGCTCAGTGCCTTTTGAATAGCTGCTGCTAGTTTGTGTATAGAAAGTGGAGCCTCAGACAGAGTGTCTGGGTTTCTGGACAAGAGAAGAGTGTCTCCTGCTAGAGTGCCTAGCCAAGAAGTGAATTAGAGTGAGGTATGTGTGTCAGGTATAAGGAATGCAGGTGACTGCTTCCCACAGCCAGCCAATCAGACACCCTCTACAGCCTGGGGGGCGACACCCTAATAGGGGGCAGCTGTCACTCAACCCCAGCTGCAGGTGTATCCATAATGTATGCAGGATGGCTGGGTTACAATAAACATATATTAAAAATATCCTTCCCCTCCACTTGCACTCTTACTGGTGCATAGAGGGAACATTTCACTAAACATTAACTGTCTCTTACATATGAACATCATGTCATAATCTCAGGCACTATGTGTTATCATATTTTCCACATAGTCTCTTATGTCACACAGTGAGTGGGGCACCCATTGCTTCTCTGTTACATAACCTTGGTCCCCACTCCGTCACCCGAGAATAGTAATAATGCTCTCTGCCAATATATAAATCCGAACCGAAAATCCGTATACTTTTACACGTCTATCTGGCAATGTGGCTCCTTGCCTGAGAGCTCAGTGCAGGCTACTACACTCGTCCCCCCTGGAATTGCAAGTCGTTTAAATGGCTTACTTCAGTAAGTCATTTGAATGATTACGATTAGATATTACATACATACAGGCAACACACATATCATATGTACACTTTGTAGGTTCATCAACCGTACAACGCATAGCATCTACATGATCCTAGTCATGGCCACCAGTGTCGTGGGGATGGGGTGCGGGTGATGAAATGGGGAAATATTGCCCTCAGAGCAAGATTCTGGTGCACACTTCTTTCTATCTCGGGGTTATCAAGTATCATGCTAACTATTTGACTGTCTGGGCTTCCTAACGCAATCACCATGTCCATGCTTTCCTGTGTATGTGGCACCTTGTCTAAGACTAAGAGGTAGAAGTAAGTGCAGACTTACATACATACATACATACATACATACATACATACATACATACATACATACATACATACATACATACACACATACACACATACATACATACATACATACATAACTGCATACATACATAACTGCATACATACATGTATACATACATATGAATACATATATACATACATATATGCACATGTGCGCACCCAAACGTGTATACATACATGCATATATATACATATACACACATATATACATCCACACATGCATACATGTATGCACACATCTATACATACATGCATATACACATCCACACATAAACACACATATGCATATGCACATGCATGTGACGTACCTACAATATATGCACATACACATACATATGCACATGCATGTGGTGCATATACATAATCACATTCATATACATGCACATGTACATGTACATGCACATGCATATGAATATGCATATACATATATCATATATACACACATACTTGTGGCCAACTCCCTACATTCAGTCCACGACCCTAAGGTAGCCCCAGCCCTGCCCCTTCTCGGTGTTTCATGCATTATTCACGGTTGCCCGTTAGAGACGGTTTGTTTACACTAATGCGATTTATGCAGTCGGTGGTCAAACGCAAAATCAAGTGTCCCTTATCAATTATGCAAATGTCATCTGCATGTTGACGCGTATTTGTGCCTGGGGCGCGGCCTGAGCTCGTGGCTTTCGTGATAGTTGGTTGGTTGTTGGAGTTTCACGTCCTGGCAACATCTAAGGTCATAGCAGGACAGGTACCGACTTGTGACAGTGTGCACTCATGGCGACTTTATAGTGCTGCCTCACTTGGAGACCAGGCCACCAGCACCATGACCTGATAGCCCACTTAAGTCACATTATCCTGACACTAAGCCAACCAGTCCTTGCCCTATCCTAATAATGCCGAGCGCCTGGCTAGGTAGCGACAAGTATAATTTATTAAGTCATTGGTTTGACTCACCCAGGGTTCGAATCCCACGATCTTCCAAAACGGGAGACGGGCGCTCAGCTCATTTGGCCATCCCGTCTGGTCAGTTTTCATGATGCTGCGTATTAATAATGAATTCAGGTGGAACTGAAGCTGATTATGATTTTATGAAGTCTCCTGTTGCCATGCCATGTGCTATGTGGCACTCAGGGGCCCAGGTACTTGGCGGTTAAAGGGCCATCCAAAGTTTTCAATATTTTAACAGTCGTCTAAAGCATACAATGGAGGAGGGGGGGGGGGGGGGTAGTGCCAGTCAAGTACGAGTTTGATCAATTCATAAAATGTTGATATTCCCGTCTTTATCTATGTTCTGTAGTAACATGTTGATGTGGACTACTTTTGAGGTGAGGGGTGGGTGTGGGGGTGGGGGGGGGGGCGAGAAAAGTAGTACACTTTGTACGACTGTGAAAATGTTGAAAGCTTTGGTCGTAATGCGAAGCATTACGTTTGATGCGAGGGAAGGGAGAGACCCTCCCCCGCCGCTGTGGCGCTCCCTACTCACCTCGGCCGAGCCCCGGCTCGCCCCCCCCCCCCTCTCCTGCCAGTCCTTTGTTCTGGCGCTCACGCCTCACCCGACGCCCGCTGCTCGCACATCTCACCCTCCCCCGGGCCGCCAGCATTCGCACCTCACCGCCTGCCGCTCCTCATGTGTGGGGGGGGGAGAGGCGCCCCCGCCGGCCGCACCTCGGGCATCTGCACCGCCGCGGCCGGGGGGGGTGGGGGGGGTGGGGGTGTTGGTGGTATCGCCGGCCTACCAGGGGGAGGAGACCCGCCACAACCCCGCCTCCACGGCCGACGCCGTCAGGGAAATCCTGGCATCCGCCGAGGCGCGGCATTCAACCAGACGCCAAGGCATCCCATCCCACTACATCTTCCCCTCCGATCTGGTGAGGCGAGGTCCCGAGAAGAAGCCAGTCAAGAGGGGGGAGGCGACCAAGGACGAATACGCCCTCGCCCTCCTCACCCTCATCGACCACCCGGACTTCCCCGCCCACTCCGCCCCCGGACTCCACCACCATATCCTATCCATCTGTCGTGACAACCTCCTCTATCCCTGGACGACCGTCCGCCACTACTCTGAGGCGGTCTTTACCGCGATCGCGGACGGTACCCTCCCCCATGGCTGGCACGACCCAGTGGCCATAAACCTCCTCAGACTGGAGTCCCTCGCCATGCCTCCCCACTCCACCACCACCCAACTCCCCTCCCTCGACCCTGCAATGCCCCGCCCCCAGTTCCGCGGCCACACCGACACACGCGTGGCCTACAGTAAGGAGACCCACGGCCCACTCTGCTATGCCTGGAACCGGGACCCCAACTCCTGCACCCACGCAGCCCCGGGGGAGGTCCACGGCCAGGGGGTCTCCAGACAGCTACACGCATGCGCATACTGCGCCAATGTCCGGAGGGTACTAACCAGGCACAGCGAGGACGCATGCCTGGCCAAGCGCGCCCGGGCAGCGGCTCCCGCCTCGCCGGATTTTTGAGGAGCCGGCACCTCCAGCCCGGCACGGAGGCCCCAGACCGGCCCACCAACCCTATCAAAGCCGCCCACCACACTGCTACCAGCCCTCCGGACACCACCGCCCACCCGCCCGAGGCGCGGCCTGCCCGCCGCCTCGGCGCCGCCGTGCCCTCCGGCAACCACCCCCGCCTCGGGCCCCAGCGCCCCCTCAGTAAGGCTCCCATCGCCGCCCGGCGCCAGTCGCCCGTCACCCTCGACCCAGACATCCACCCCGACCCAGGCGAAACCGCCTTCCTATCCCCCCCTGACCCCACCGACCCCCCCACCGACCCGCCCCACGACCCCCCCCCCACCGCCCGCGATTTCGCCGCCCCCCTAGCCCGCCCCCGCCGCACCTCCTCCCCCGACCCCTGCCCTGACCGCCACCTCGGTACCACCAACCACATCGGCAACCACCGCCCAGTCGGGCCCCAGCGGCCCCTCAGTAAGGCCCTCACCACCGCCCACCGCCACCAGCCCGCCACGGACCACAGCCCAGCCCAGCCCAGTTTGCCCGAGGCGCGGCCCGACCGCCGCCTCGGCACTGCCGACCTCATCGGCAACCACCTCCAAGTCGGGCCCCAGCGCCCCCTCAAGAAGGCTCTCATCGCCGACCAGCGCCACTCGCCCATCACAGAACACAGCCCAGCCCAGCCCAGTTTGCCCGAGGCGCGGCCTGACCGCCGCCTCGGCACCGCCGACCTCATCGGCAACCACATCCCTGTCGGGCCCCAGCGCCCCCTCAGTAAGGCTCTCATCGCCGCCCGGCGCCAGTCGCCCATCACGGACCACAGCCCAGCCCAGTTTCACAAGGAACCCTCAGGCCACAGCCCAGCCCAGCCTCAGAAGGAACCCTCAGACCACAGCCCAGCCCAGCCTCACGGAGAACCCTCCTCCGAGGGCACAGCCGCCGACCACGACATCACCGTCATCAACCCGCCCGACCCGACCCCGACCCCCGTCCCACCCAGCCCTGAGGAGTTCGCCGGCCGACCTACTCACCCGATCCCTCCAAGGGGCGGGCCTCCCTTTATTTTGGCCGCCCGCCCCTTGTCGACCTACCCCGCACCTCGCACCTCAGACCACACAGCTCAGCCTCACGAGGGACCCTCTCCAGACAATCCAGCCGCCGACCTTAACGCTCTACCCTCACGACCCTCCTCTCACCCAGATCTCCGGCCCCCACCTCGGGCGCCCCGCGCCCCCGCCTCGGGCGCGCCTCGAGCCCTCTCCTACTATTTGGTGGAGGGCTCCTCGGCACCCCCTCACTCCACTGACAAATAACCTGGCCTCCGGACTTACTGACTCTCTCCTGCTCCTTATGGGCCTCTCTGCTCCTTCCTGGGAGCCCCTCATCATTCTTCATACCTCTATTTTCTATTTACCACTGTGCATTTACCTCTCATTTCTTCTACCTACACACCACTGTGCATATATTTCATTATTTGTATGTACCTACACTGTCCACTGCATATATTTCATTATTATGTACCTAACATGTTTTCCGCTGAGGCGTGTAATAAACGCGCCTTTCTTCCACCCCCGCCTTGTTTTCTTCCTTCTCGCGCATCAAACATTATCCTAATGTTTTAAGTTTGTACTGCATCTGTTGGATTGTTGGATTAATATACGGGGTTTGTGATTATTATCTACTTTAAAGTAAATTTGAAGTTTTATGCAATTACACTTTCCAGGACTCCTTGCGTAAGAGGTCAGTGCAGAGGCCTACATTACTTTCTCTCATTTCTGCCGGGTTTTCCCCCATGAACAAGCAGACAGGCCTCCATAGGCCTAGTTAGCACTGCTAGAGAATCGTCGACGGTTTACCCGAAGTCAGATTGCGCTTTTTTCTCCCCCCCCCCCCCCCCCCCCCCCTCATTTGATCCCCGATTGTATGAGAGTTGGTACCCTGCTGAGATTAGCATATTAACCCGTGACAACCCACGCCCTGAGCAGCTTATAATTATATTAGTTGACAGTCAACTGTGTGTGACAGGCAAGCCGGTTTGTGTGCAGGGCATTTAGCAGTGTACTCTGTCACCCCCCCCCCCCCCTCATCTACACACACATTCAGTTGGTGTGTTAGTCTCTGTACTAGCGGAGGGGAGAGGGGCCGGGGCATCACGTGGACAGGGTAGGTAGGTGGGGGCGGGGGGCGCGGGGGAGTCAGATCGGGGGATGTGTTAATATCAGGGATGAAAGATCTCCGCCTTTTCGCGGATTTCCATGATTTTTACTGTACTACGATTCCAGCAGCACTATCCCTATATCAGTGCATACTCATATGTTGTTCAAATGTAGCAGTACTATCAGAATATGCTAGTACAGTGTTCAAACACCGCAGCACTATCGACATATGCTAGTAAAGGCTGCATTCCATATACGCGTAATGCGTAATGCGTTATGCGTTACGCGTTATGCGTTATGCGAATGCCAGCATTCCATATACGCGTAATGCGTATTGCGTTATGCGTTATGCGTTATGCAGTGAAGTATATAAAAAGTATATAAAAGTGTGTGTGACTCTGTGTCTCTGTGTGTGTCTCTATGTGTGTGTCTGTGTCTCTGTGTCTCTGTGTGTGTCTCTGTCTGTGTCTCTGTGTGTGTGACTCTGTGTCTCTGTGTGTGTCTCTATGTGTGTGTCTGTGTCTCTGTGTCTCTGACAAAGAGACACACACAGACACATATACACACACAGACACACACAGAGACACACACAGACACAGATACACACACAGAGACACAACACAGAGACACGAGACACAACACAGAGACACACACAGAGACACACACAGAGACACACACACAGACACACACACAGAGACACACACAGACACAGAGACACAGATACACACACAGAGACACACACAGAGACACACACAGAGACACACACAGAGACACACACACAGACACACACAGACACACAGACAGACACAGAGACACACACACAGAGACACACACACAGACACACACACACAGACACACACAGAGACACAACACAGGACACCACACAGACATACACACACACACAGACACACACAGAGACACACACAGAGAACCACACAGACACAGAGACACACACAGACACACACAGAAAACAGAGACACACAGAGACACAGAGATACCACACAGACACACACACACAACAGACAGACACAGACACACAGACACACACACAGACACAGAGACACACACAGAGACACTCACAGACACACACAGAGACAGACACAGATACACACACATATACACACACAGACACAGAGACACAACACAGAGACACACACAGAGACACACACACAGACACACACACACAGAGACACACACACAGAGACACAGATACCCACACAGAGACACACACACACAGAATGGGACGGTCCAAACATGGCTCAGTTTAGCTTGCTTAGAGGGATGTTAGGACCGTCCCAAATATGAAGACTGCTTCCTAACAGGTCCGCCGCATACACCTACATGTTTGCACCGGCTGTCCGTAATTATCAGTCGCCTCCTCCAGCCTTATATCAATGGACAAATGCGACTGATGCTTTTCTCTTCGCACCACCTTGTCCCGGCTGTCCGTAATTATCAGTCGCCTCCTCCAACCTTATATCAATGGACAAATGCGACTGATGATTTTCTATTCGCACCGCCTTTACGCATTACGCATTACGCACCGATCGCTACATGGAGCGATCGGGATAATGGATTTCTGACGCATTCGCATTCGCATTACGCATTACGCGTGTATGGAATGTAGCTCATAGGTTTCAAGGCGTTTCGATTTTTTGTCGCATTCGCATTCGCATTCGCATTACGCATTACGCGTATATGGAATGCGCCCTTAATAGTAATACGTTGTTCAAATGCTGCATCACTATCAGTGTATACCACCAACATGTATGAAACCTGACTTCCGTGAATTGTCTGCGATTCCCTGACAGTGCTAAGTCTATGCGAAAATATCCACGTTTTCGCGGAAATTCGTCGTCAGTTTCCAGATAACCTCACCATGGGCATAGATTTCCGCTTTTTGTTGTTGCCGAAAACAAGTTCTATCCCTGCAATATAGTTCCAATGTTCCCTGGGAGGAGCTAGGAAGTGCTGCCGCCTGGTGGTTCATTTGAAAACTATCATTAGAAGATCATGTAACACGTGCATAGCAGCCATCTAGAATAGGACCAGCATCAGGATAATGTGACTGAGTGGGATATCGGGTCATGGTGCCGGTCGCCTCCTCTCCAGGTGGGGCAGCACTATAAAGTGACCATGAGTGCGCTGTCACAAGTCGGTGCCCATCCTGATATGACCTTAGATGTTGTTAGGATATAAAACCCCAACAACCAACCAAACCGATATCAATTGTGCTATAAATTAATTGTTTCCTACTTTTGTTGTTATTCAGTTCTGGACAGGAGGTGCAACGGATCAGTGTGATAAATAACCTGCCGGACTTACTACGGGATCACCATGACGACTGTATGCGCAGAGTCGTCCCCAAAGTCAGGGTAAGTCGTCATGCTATTATCAACCCCCACGCCTTCCCAAAAAAAAGGAAAGAAAGAAAGAACAAAAAAGGATTAATAGACCCCGCCAGTTAAAGTTACATAGTCCGATGAAGCATCAAATTTTCAAAACCAAAACACTTACCTAGATTTGATTCTACATATTTATCTTAGATACTGGTACATTTATTAAGCATTTGTTGTCACATAGAAGGGCATGGGGAGTCAATTTAATAGAACCTGTTACTGCATACGCCTATGGCATCAGAGTTTCGGTGTGCTTTCCCAAATTAATTTGGCATGTTGTCACTTCAAATATCTCCAAAGTTAACCATTTAAACTAAAAGTTACTTACACCTAAAGTAAAGTAGCCTATAATGATCAATTTAATGTATTTATCTCAGAAAATGACAGAAACTCCAAGCCACCGGACTATGCACCTTTAAGCTGGAAAGTACCCGAATAGAGTGGTTCTAGATTCTGACGGTAGATGTCACTAGCTTTACTGGTGAAGAGAGCGGTGGTGAAATTCCAGAAGAAAAATACAATATACTGTATATGTCCCAATAGACGTGCACTGCACGAGTGCAGACACATGGATGCGCGTCTATTCAAAGTTAAAGAATTTCATGGATTTGTTTTTGCCATAACTCTGAAATAAAGTGGGATTGTCTTATTTTATGTGCAGTCAGTTTGAATATGATCATAAATTTTGATTTGTTTTTGTCATGCCTCTGAAATAAAGTGGGATTGTCTTATTTTATGTGCATTCAGTCTGAATATGATCGTAAATTTGTGCGCACTTTCAATCTTGAAATGGGGGATGTGTGGTTTCTATTGGGTAGCGTGCTTCTATTGGGACATATACGGTAGTATTTTCTTAAATATATATATTTCAAGGATAACAGCTTGATGCCTGTTGCAATATGAATATCTGAATATAAAGATATAGCATGTGAAATCACAGGCACTCTGGAAATGTACCCGAATAGAGCTTCCAGATTCTGCCGATAGATGTCACTAGGTTAACTGGTGGGGTCTATTAAATCTGCATAGTCCGATGAAGTTTCACATTTTCAAAACCCAAGACCCAAAAGCCAAAAGCGAAACAATTATCTAGATTTGATTTGACATATCTATCTTAGATACTTATTCACTTATTAAGTATGTGTTTTCACATAGAAAGGACTATTGAGCGAATTTAATAGAAGCTGTTACTGCAGAAGCCTATGGTGTCAGAGTTTTGGTGTGCTTACCGAAACTAATTTGACATGTTTACACTTCAAATATCTAAAAAGTTAGCCATTTAAAATAAAAACTACTCGAAACTAAAGTAAGGTAGATCGTGACAATCAATTTAATATATTTATCTCAGTAAAATGACAGAAACTCAAAACCATTGGACTATGCAACTTTAAAAGATTAAGTAATAAGTTAAACATGCCAACCAAAATATCATTTGTGCTCTGATTTTGTGACATTTATCTAATGACTTATGGCATTCAGCTAATAACCTGTATTGTTGTTGTAAATAACCTTTGTGACAATTTTGTATGATGATTAGCTTTTTTTGCACTGAGTTTTTGCAGTGTGTTTTACCCCAACATATTTGGTGCTATTTCTATGAAGGGATTTTATGCGGTAGTTGTGTAATCCCGTGTGAACTCAAGAAGGACAGACATTAAAAAGGGGTTTTAGCAACTTAAAATTAGGTCAACAATGGTACAATGCAGTGCATCAATCAGATGGCACGTGTCACGTGCCATGCGGGCACACTTCCTGAATCAGATAGGTTATGTAGTAGACAGTCAAGTGGATGGCAAAATGAGTTGAGGGCGCGCTTCCCAAGTGGTAGGTCATGTCACCCCAGGTTTGAACTCTGGCCAAGCCAAATGAATGACTTACAAATTTATACTTGTCGCTACTTAGCTTGGCACTCGGCATCACAAGGATAGAGAAAGGAGCAGCGGAAATGAGGAGAACCAATTGTCCGTGATTGAAATTTGTACCGCTTAATCAATCAATTTAACTATTACAAATCTTTAAATAAAAAGTGAATGGCACAGTTAGGAGTTCGACTGAGTCAACTGTGAATTGAGCATGTGTTTACTGAGGCCTTCTGCTGCCTTAGTTGGCGGCATGAGAGTGGCGTTGGAGAGCAGGGGAGGAATGGGAGGAACAATGGGGTGAGGAGTGTAGTTATAGGAAAGGGGGGGGAAGTTTTACCACTTCTGTGGGATGATTTCTTTGGAGCGACAAAGGTGTGATGATAATTAGGTGATATTTGTCTAGTTTCTATGTGACATTAATGTAGCGATATCTATATGATATTTGTGTAGTTTCAGTGTGATGGTGTAGCAATATCTATATGATATTTGTGTAGTTTCCCTTTGACATTAGTGTAGCGATATCTAGATGATAGTTGTGTAGCTTCCGTATGACATTAGTGTAGCGATATCTAGATGATAGTTGTGTAGCTTCCGTATGACATTAGTGTAGCGATATCTAGATGATAGTTGTGAAGCTGCCGTATGACATTAGTGTAGCGATATCTAGATGATAGTTGTGTAGCTTCCGTATGACATCAGTGTAGTGATATCTAGATGATAGTTGTGTAGCTTCCGTATGACATTAGTGTAGCGATATCTAGATGATAGTTGTGTAGCTTCCGTATGACATTCGTGTAGCGATATCTAGATGATAGTTGTGTAGCTTCTGTATGACATCAGTGTAGCGATATCTAGATGATAGTTGTGTAGTTTCCATGTGACGTCATTGGTGTAGTGATATCTACATGATATTTGTGTAGTTTCCGTATGACATTGGTGTAGCGATATATATGTTATTTATGTAGTTTCCGTATAACATCGATGTGGTGATATCTAGATGACATTCATGTAGTTTCCGTGTGACATTAGTTTGGCGATATCTAGATGATATTTGTGTAGTTTCAATGTGACCTTGCTGTAATGATATCTAGATTATATTTGTGTAGTTTCCATGTGACATTGGTGTAGTGACATCTATATGATATTCATGTAGTTTCCGTGTGACATTAGTATAGCGACATCTAGATGACATTTGTACACTTGCCGTGTGACATTCACACACTGATGTTGCGCTGTTTTCTGTCTACAGGAGGTCCTGCATGTGGCGCAGGCCGAGATGCAGCTGGCCGCCTGCACTGCCTTCCTGCAAATATTGCAGAAGCAGCTGGTGCCGCTACATAACTACACGCAGACCTTCCTGCAGACCATCCTCATGGCCATCGACAGTCGCGACCCCGGTAAGTGTCCTCTTTTTATGTTTATTATTGTTGTAAATATTTATTATTCTGAATAATCTTGTGTCATCGTTAATGCACTGGTCTTCCAGCCATACATTTTCACAATTATTTACCTTTTTTTGTTACATGTAATAAGGTGCAGTGGAATGATAATTGAACAATTATTAAGTGAAGTATACTAAAGTAATTGGAATGCCAATTCAACAATTATTAAGTGAAATATACTAGAGTTTAACTTATTGGAATGCAATTTTCGCACAACCTATTCTTTTGTCTTATAATGAAATATACCGGGCCATCTGCCATTCCTGAACTACTATTAATAAAGTATGCTGATGTGGTTACGGCTGCAAAAATGATTTGTTTGGGTTTTACATCCTGGCAACATCTAAGGTCATAACAGGATGCGTCCTAACTTGTGACAGTGCGCACTAATGCTTACATTATAGTGCTGTCCCACTGGGAGACTAGGCCACCAGCACCATGACCTGATTTCCCACTCAGTCACATTATCTTGATACTGCACTAACCAGTCCTTGCCCTATCAATACCGAACACCAGGCTAGGTAGCGATAAGTATCAATTTTGTAAGTCATCAGTTTGACTCGACCTGGATTCAAATTCACGACGTTCCGCATGGTAATTCCACGCTCTTACCTATTCGGCCACCACACCGCGTCCGGTCCAACGTGACAAGACCATCTTCTGAGAATGCACTTCCTGAACTTCTCTTCTCTTCTAGATGTGGCCAACGCCTGGCTGGAAACGCTGTTGGACGTCATAGACCTGCTGCCGAAGGATGTCATCAAGCGGGATGTAAGTAGCTGATTGGTTGTTGGAGTCTTACATCCTGGCAACATCTAAGTTACTGACTTGTGACAATGCGCACTTATGGCGATTATATAGTGCAGCCCCATTGGAAAATCAGGCTGCTGGCACCATGATCCAATGTCCCACTCAGTCAGATTATCCTGACACCGAGCTAACCGGTCCTTGCCCTATCCTATTAATAGCGAGCACCACGTTAGGAAGTGACAAGTATCAATTTTGTAAGTCATTGGTTTGACTCGACTGAGAACCGAACTCCCGATATCCCGCACGCAAGGCCTGCGCTCTACCTACTCGGCCACCACGCCCAGTGGATGTAAGTAGCACATGAGGCTGAGTATGTCAAGTCTGATCCCGGTCAGGGATTCTCTGTACGGATCTGTGACCCCCCCCACCCCCCTCCTGGACACACTCACACACACACACACACTCCCATCGCACATTACCACAATTCCCCACATAGAGAGTCTGTATAGGAAATTGTGACTTAAGGGTGATGTGAGTAAGGTTGGCTAAAATGTTAGATTATTTTGCTACATCTTGTCAGTTTACGTCTAAGTTAAACTTAAAGTATGTATGGTTAACCACAATTCTCCACATAGAGTGTGAGTATAGGAAACTGTGACTTACAGGGTTGTTAGCTGATGTGAGTCACTTTGACTAAAATGTTAGATTATTTTACTGCATCTTGTCAGTTTACGTCTAAGTTAAACTTAAAGTAGGTATGGTTAACCACAATTCGACACATAGAGTGTGAGTATAGGAAACTGTGACTTACAGGGTTGTTAGCAGGTTGACTAAAATATCCAATTATTTTACTACATGTTGTCAGTTTGTCGAAGTAGGTTCTGTTAATCACAATTTCCCACATAGAGCGCGAGTATAGGAAACTGACTTACAGGGTTATTAGTTGATGTGAGTTAGGTTGACTAAAATATCCGATTATTTTACTGCATCTTATTCTTAGTACTGTCATGGGGGTGATGAAAATGGGAAATATTGTGCCTAGAGCGGGACTCGAAGCCACATCTCTTTGCATTCCGGGCCAGTGTGCTAACCATTACACCACCTAGGCTCCCTGATATCAATACACTACCCATGCAGTCTACTACACTCGTCCCCCTGGAATTGTAAGTCATTTAATGCTTACAATTACATACATACAGGAAATGCACTTACACATACATACACAGGGTAGGTTCAAGAACCATACAGCGCGTGGCTTGTACAGGATCCTGGTCATGGCAACCAGTGTCATGGGGGTGATGAAAATGGGAAATATTGTGCCTTGAGCACGACTCGAACCCACATCTCTTTGCATTCCGGGCCAGTGTGCTAACCATTACACCACCTAGGCTCCATGATATCAATACACTACCCATGCCTACCTGTCTATGTGGTGACTTGCCTGAGAGGTTAGTGCAGCCTACTACAGTACTTACCAGTTTACGTCTAAGCAGTTTCGCCTAACATAATATTAATAGAGACCAATCACAGGAAATGTATGGGGAACTATGCCTTCAAGCTTGCAAGCACTTTCTTGCATGTCTGTATTAAAGCTACATTTTTCAAATATATTTTTTAATTTAAAATGTATACTGCCTATCATGGATAAGTCTGAATAGACTTGTTTTCACCATTAGACAGTTTGTCAATAGAAAGCCCGAGCGTACACTTACTGACCCAAGGGAGGGATTTTTAGCCTCCCACACTCCATAGACATGGTATGAGAGCAACTGGCCTTTGATGATGCTGTAAGTTATACACAGCGGTGTGAATCCAAATTGGCAGAGGTGGGGCATGGGGAATCGAATCACTGACCTTCAGATTAGGAGTCCGACCTATAAAAAAGTCAGATACTAACCGCTCCACCACAGAGAACATCACAAAAACTCCAATGAAGACATCAATTTTTCAAAGCCAAAACAATTATCTAGATTTGATTCTACATGTCTAACTTAGATACCGGTGCACTAATTAAACAATTGTTGCCACATATAAGGGAATAATGAGGTAATTTAATAGAATTGATTACTGCAGAAGCCTATGTTCTCAGAGTGTTGGCGTGCTTGCCAAAATTAATTTGGCATGTTTGCACTTCAAATATCTCAAAAGGTAACCATTAAAAATAAAATAACTTCAAACTAAAGTGATGTTGATTATAGTGATCAACCTAATATGTTTATCTCAGAAAATGAGAGAAACTCAAAACCATCGGACAATGCAACTGTAATAAGCAGTCCACATTTAGACACTCAGTAGACGATGCTGCAACACACTAGGGAGACACATTGCTCCCCCTTTCTTGGACTGACGCTCACTTTCCAGGAAGGCACAAGTGCAGAGAAGCGCGTTTATCACTGGTGCCACTTGTTGACTAGTCACTGTGCTTCTCGACTCAGGGTCCTTAGAATCACTGCATCACCCACTAGCTGTAATGGCTCTGGAGTACGTGCCCATCGTGTCTCATAGTCCTACCAACCATGTTGAGGTTGGTTCTCCCTACTCGAACCTCGGAACCGAAGAAAGCCGGACGCCAAAACTGGAGTGTCGGTACTTAATTTGTTATTCTATATTGAGGTCAAGGGATGGTCATTGACTCTGATGGATGTTTCGCTGGCTATTAAATACCGTGCCCTAGCAGGGAGGGCCGTTTACCTGACCACCGGTGGGTTGGTATAAATAGGTGACCAGTCCCCGATGCTAACACACTTGCTATCCGGACCGCACTTTGTCCACACCTCTCTCTATCTCCTCTCTGCTGGCCATGCTCCTCCTTGATATTGTCTGAAAAGAGTTCCAGGAGGATTTCACTCTGTCCGTGTCTTTGGCTCGTCGGCTGGTCACCATAGAGCAAATAGACACGGTTCTTTGACTCAACTGTCATTTCTCTTTTCTATACTCTACCCTTTTTATTTCTCCCAGGCTTACTTCTCCCCCTGATCAAGGGAGTTTTTTGCTTGGGTGGGGCCCTTTATCTTATCGTTTCTCTCACTTTGTTCTTGTTGCTGGAACCGCTGGACCCACCTTTACCCGTCCCTTCCTCCTAAGCCCTTGTGGCTGTCGACTGGATACGAGTGCTCTGCTACCGCCGGACCGGAGAGATTCGGGGCCGTCCCAACGCTTCGCCGTTTTGAATGTTGTAAAGACATCCCCAGCTTCTACAACCGTCCCTACTGAAGATTAATCTTCAACCAAAGATTGGACCGATTTATCGGGGCCTTTCTATATTGCTGCAGTTCTGCAGCCGGTAACCGTCGTAAGGTTACAAACACCCCCAAAAGCAAGCAAGCGACGCTAACACTCCCCCGCTGTAGCCGGGGGACTGCGGTGCAGTGTTCATATCTGGTCTCACTACGCAAACATGCAGTAGGTTAAGTTATAATCAGAGTCTTACTGGTTGGTATTGTAGTCCGACTAGCCAACCATCATTGTGAAAGAAATACCTCTATTATGGTAGTACTTTTAATGAAACAAATTTGGCAGCTTAGAAAGTACAAAGTATATCTAAAAATTAATTCACTAAATCAAAAACAAAAATGTGATGTTCTTCCTTTCTCCGCCTTTCAATGCAAGATCGTTTTTACTGCAGATTCTCGGGATCGCCGTCATGAAGGGACAGTTGTCGCAAACAGTACAAAGTCGACTCTCCTGCTGCCAGATCCTTGGCAAAATCGCCACCAAGTTCGAACCCTTCGTGTGAGTATGTTTCCACATTTAGTTAAAGTTGCATCGTCTGATGGTTTAGAATTTCTGCAATTTGGGATAAATACATTTGATTAATCATTATAAGCTACTTTAGTTTAGATAAATACATTAGATTAATGATTATAAACTACTTTATTTAGATAAATATATTAGATTGTTCATTATAAGCTACGTTATTTAGATAAATACATTAGATTGTTCATTATAAGCTACTTTATCTTGAAGTAACTTTTAGTTTAAATGGCTAACTTTAGAGATATTTGAAGTGACAACATGGCAAATTAAATTTGGCAAGCACGCCAAAACTCTGACACCATAGGCTTATGCAATAGCAAGTTTCCTTCTATGTGGCAACAAATATTTAATAAGTGCACCCGTATCTAGGTTAGATATGTAGAATCAAATATAGGTGAGTGTTTTTATGATGCAGCTTTAATGGTTGGTTGTTGGAGTTTTACGTCCTGGCGACATCTAAGGTAATATCAGGACAGTATGCAGCTTTAAAGATCATAGTCTGCTAATTTTGAGTCTCTTATGCTACTTTTTAGATAACTATATTAGGTTAGTAATTATTGTCTGGTTTACTTTAACTTATAGTTACTTGTTTTAAAGGGTTAGCTTTTGAGATATTTGAAGTGAAGACATGATATATTAATATTGGTGTGCACACCGAAATGCTGGACATGATGGGCTTCAGCAGTGATATGTTCTATTATTAGTATTAAATTGACTTGGTGTTCCTTCTATCTAATAACACATGTTTAATGAGGGAGCCAGTATCTGAGTAGGATATTTAAGATGAAATGTAAGTGAGTGTTTTAGTTTAGAAAATTTGATGCTTTCATCAAATTATGCAGCTTTAATTACAGTCGATATCGCCATATAGAGGTATCATACACGTGTAGAAATTATGTGGTTTGGGGATTGTGTATGGGAGATAAGTGGTGGATGGAGGGTGAGGGTGGGGTGGGGTGGGGGTGGGGGGTTAAACCTCATTGTGGCAAAGGCGGTGAGGATTTAATGGTTAATGTACGTGGGTATAATGTTGCAATCATTGATTCACCCACAGAGGCTTAGTCAATGTAGTCAATGTAGTCAATGTAGTCTATTTCATGTCAATAGGAATGAGGTCAAGTAAGCTAAGCGCCCAGTACCAGGGATTAATCGGAAGACTCACACCTGCTAATTTTATCACATGCAATCTGATTGGTCAGGGAAGCGATGCTTTCGGGAACCGATGTAGCATATGCTCTGGAACCTAATACGGAAGTTGTTTATTCTGATTATGCGCTTGACCAGACGGGATGGCCGAATGAGTTGAGCGTCCGTCTCCTGTTTTGGGAGTATCGGGGGATCCGAACCCATGGGTTCGTACATTCGAACCCTGGTCGAGTTAAACCTATGACTTAAAAATTGATGCTTGTCGCTTCCTGGCCTGGCACTTGGCATTAATAGAATAGGGCCAGGACTGGTTGGTTCAGTGTCATGATAATGTGACTGACTGGGATATCGAGTCATGGTGCCAGCGGCCTGATTTCCCAGTGGGGCAGCACTATAAACTTAGCATGAGTGCACATTGTCACAAGTCGGTACTCGTCCTGATATGACTTTAGATGTTGCCAGGACTTAAAACTCCAACAACCAACCAATACGATAGGCGACATGGTCTCGCACATGTACACTGGAAGCTGATATGGGAAGCTGTTTATTCTGATTGTGCTCTGCTTTCAGTATAAAGAAGGAGATTTTGCCGGTGGTTCAGTCGCTGTGCCAGGATGTGGACTACGAGGTGCGGGGCTGCATGTGTCGACAGCTGGACCCCGTCGCCAGAGGACTGGGGTAAAGCAGCACCGGGGGATTTACCATATTCTCGTGGGTTAACGCATTGGGTGTTTAAATTGGCAAATCACTGAAATGGGGGGTGGGTGTTTACCCACACATGGACATTTAAGGGGTGGGCGTTTACGAAATATTGGCCAAGTGGGGGGGGGGGGGGCATTAACCCACACATGGGCGTTAACCCACGAGAATATGGTAGTAGATTCCTTTTCTATTTATTCTGATATTTATTAAATTTCTAATTGAAGTCGTGTCCGCAAAGTTGTTTGGTTAGTGTTAGTATTTAGAGGTTGTTGTGTGTAAATATAACAAAATGAAAATAACGGCCGTTGAGAAAATAAAGATAGCAATTAAGGATACATGTATTTATGATTGATTGATTGCTGATGGCCAGCAAGGGCCATATTTCCTGGCAAAAATAAGTTAGTGGTATTTATTCTGTCAGTCTTGTAAATCACATTCACATGCCTGCACTGAAATTTACATGAAATTCCAAAACAGTCAGATCAGCATCAAATGTCAGCAAAAAACATCTCCAGTACAATTTTGAAGCAGTTAAATTTGTCTTAGTTGACAGTGCAATTTAACTCACAAAACATCTAAAATTACAGGAGGCGATACAGGCCAGTTGTTCTTAGGAACTGTCAAGTTTGACATCGGTAAAGACTCTTTTAAAGAGGTCTCGCATGGTGTTTACGTTAAAACAGTGTTGACGCAAGGCCATGAAATCTACACACTTGAGTAGGATGTGTCAGAGTACTAATGGGCATTGACATCTAATGTATTTAACAAAAAATGTATCTGTACAGTGTATGAATAATTAATTATAAATGCAAATAATTACATAAATATTAAAAATACTAAAGGAAATACATATTTGATAATAACAGTAAAATTGATTTTATATGGATATAATTTTGTCAACGGAATCTAAAACTACATATTTTAGCATTTTGCAAGAGTACAAATATACCGCACATTGGGGTTTGATTTGTGAGTTGAATAAGTGTTTGTGCACAGATTGGAAGCCACAAAAAACGCCATCTTACCAGAATTGGTGGAGTTAACGAAGGACGAGGAGAGTTACGTGCGGCTGGCTGGACTTGAGACGGTCGTGCAAATACTCAGCTTACTGGACGACGGTAAGTACTCGCGTTGCGTAAAGTGGCTGTCATTTCTCTGCGATAAATATAGTAAATTGATTGTTAGTCTACTTTACTTTAGTTTGAAGTAACTTTGAATTTAAATGGCTAAGTTTTGAGATATTTGAAGTGCAAACATGTCAAATTAGTTTTGGCAAGCATGCAGTACTTTTTATATTAAAGTGACTTCAAACTAAAGTAAAGTAGATTATAATGATCAACCTAATATATTTATCCAAAAGCTATGAGAGAATATTAAAATCATCGGACTGTGCAACTGCAATTACTACCACCTTTGCAAGTAAGCCGAAATATACCTTTAGAATATTCATCATCATCATCATGCTGTCGGTCACGATGAGACAAAGACTGCTTTCATTACTTGACTGCCGCTCTCCATTTAGCTCTCTGCTGTGAGAGTGATGTCCATGAGTCGGTCTTAATGTCTCTCAGCTTCAGGTTTCTCTTGATGGTATCCTTGAACTGGAGACGAGGGCACCCTCGCTTTCTGTAACCAGAAGACAGTTGAGAATAGAGGGGATTAATCCCTTATTTGAAAAGAATTTGCGTATTGTGAGTAAGAACTGCCAAATTGTTTCGATACTTTGCTAGTCACTTATTATCAGTTTAGAGAGCTGCATTTGGGTGTACAGGCAGGAAGATTGACTCCTTACGGGATACCAACCGAAAACGCGCTACCATATTTTATGGCAAAATTATTAGTTATTACAGAGACACAATGCACTGTAGTTAGATTGAGTAATACTCTGGCTGGCCCCTAAACTACTAGACCTACCCTTTATTTCACAGTTGTGTTTCACTTAAAATAAAAATTAAAGTTAGAGCTTCTGACTAACTGGGCCGATATAGGCGCATGACCGTTGGAGGCGAGGAAAGAGCGACTCCCGCCACCACCGCCGAGCAGCCAATTGGCGCACGGCTCTTATAACCTGCCCGCCAACACCGGCCAGCGCGCAAGCTTGGGGGTTGCAGAATATATATATATTAAACGGTTCCATAATAATATTATTTATATAAATGGTTTAGACTACATATAAAATTCTAATTCAAATTGAAACCACTGACTGGCTGTCAACTACTTGTTGTTTCAGACACGTGTGTAAACACCATCATCCCCCTGGTGTGTAAATTCTGTCAACAATCAATCGCAAATGAGGACCCCACATTGCCAACCGTCTCTCGGCAGCTGGGACGGTTACTGCACGGTTTGTCAGGTACGTGGATGTTTGGATGCAGTCAGTATGCTTTTAGTCTGATACACATTTAATACAACTAGATAATTGAAGTGGTACATAACTCAGGCGGTAGTGTGTACACCTGTGAAGTTGTCGGTCATCCTATTGATCCTGCTCAGCGGACCCATTTGCAGTTTGGACTATTTTCCGTTCCAACCAATGGTCTACAACTGGTTCATCAAAGGCTGTGGTATGTGTTGTTCTGTCCGTGGGAAAGTGCATATAAAAGACCCCTTGCTGCTTATCGGAAAGAGCAGCCTATGTGGCGGCAGCGGGTTTCCTCCAAAGGAATATGTCAGAATGACCATAGGTTTGACGTCCAATAGCCGATGATATGAAAATCAATGTGTTCTAGAGGCGTTGTTAAATAATACAAGCTTTACTGTACAACAAGATAATTAATGTTCCTTTTTAGTAGTATTGAATTTATCAATATGCTTATTTTATTTCCTTTTTTTAGTTACTTACTAAATATCATTAACACAAGTTGCATTAAGAAATCAGTATTTGGGTCGTTCTCAGAACTAAAGTGTAACTAAAATGTAAGGGCACTAAAGTGTAACATGGAAACCAAAACTAAAAAGCTTCAAAATAATATTATAAAACATTCCAAATAATAGCAGAATAGATGTTCATATGAAGGAACTGGTCCTCAAATGTGAAACTAGAAACTGTGTGTGACTTACAATGGACATGTAACTAGCAATGGAGAATTTACGCTACACGTAAATAGGGCTCCCTTTACTAAATCTCAGTTTGTATCCCTGATGCTGTAATATTATCAATGTGAGTTGATGATATTTTGTTAATATTATATTTTTGGGGGAAATTTTAATCACGAGTGATTGGTCTTCCTCATTCCACTGCTCGTTGTCCTATCCTAAGAATGCCGAGCGGCAGGCTAGGAAGCGACAAATATAATTTTTTAAGTCATCGGTTTAACTCGACCAGGGTTCGATCCCACGATCTACCAACACGGGAGACGGATGCTCTAACTCATTTGGCCATCCCGTCTGGTTAGCTAATAGCTATTTAGCTGATGTAACTGATTATTGTTTGCTGATGTATTTGTGTATTTGTGTGTTGTAGCTAACCTTACAGATGAGCAGAGGCACTGGTTTGTTGAGTTCTACCGGAAGTTATGTCGGGTTGGCCTGTTGAAGGGCAGTAAGCTGCTGGAGGCCGAGAACCGACAACCCTCCAAGGTGTGTGAGAAAATGTAGCATCACTTGTCTTTAGCTGACTTATTTCTGTAGTTTATGCCTGACATTGGTATGGCATAATTTGTAAGTCATCAGTTTGACTCGGCTGGGCTTTGAACTCCCAACCTTCCACACGGGAAGCCAGCGCTCTTACCGGTTCAGCCACTGCGTCCGGTCCTGAGTTGTAGATAATGCTGGAATAAATGTCTACATCACGGTTCGTACTGGTCATAAAGAACCTAAGTACTAACTTTTGAAAATGCAAAAATTAAGTACTGAAAATTACTACAATTATACAAAAAGTATTAGAAGTCATTACAAATTATGGATGTCAATATATTGGGGGAAAAAATGTTTTCAAATGTTTGTCTTGTTTCTAAAATTGATCTTTATTTTGTAAAAAAAAAAAAAAAACTTTTTTTATCCCAACATTTCATATATCGCACATTCTTCATCACATGCCAGGTCATTTGAACTAATTTCTCAGGGTTACTGCAGACAGACAATCATTTTGAGCCAACATTTGTCCTCCAAAGATCGCATTGGAATTTGTCCCCACCTGATGGGCAACAGGACTAGTGGAGCATACTCAGAACCTGTAGTTATTGCATGCTGAATAAAGCTGTGGAATCTCTCCATTTTGGTCCTTAAATACAGTTTTAGCAGTTCTAAAACTTACTTAAAATTTCATCAAATAAGAAGCCTGAAAAAGAGGGGCAACCCTGTACACAAATCTATAGACCATGGAAACGTGGACCTTGACGTCGGGAGTTCACTGTTTTGTTTTGTACTACATGCTCTAAATAACCAGCCAGTAACCGCGGTGCTAAATGTGGTTGCCTTCCTCCCAGACACAGCTGCCTCTGTTTCTTGGTGGCGAGCCAGAAGAGGAGGACCAGAGCGTAGAGTGCAGACGGTATGCTGCGTATAACTTTCCTGTAAGTATGCTTCTAGTTTTTAGCTGCACTCCTCACATGGTTACCTTCACATGCAATTTGAATCACTTCACGGATGGGCCTCAATGCTTGCATTATGTTTGATTTGGTGGGAACATGTTAATCTTTCCCACCCACACTGCGTTGAACTCTACTTTGGGTGGATGGATGAGTTCATCTTCCATCCACCCGATATATAGATCACGGTCCGCACGGTGCCTGGAAAGTCTTAAAAAGTCTTCAACTTCATTTTCCCCATTTCAAGGCCTTGAAAAGGCTTGAATTTAACCTATTTAGGGTAGTTAGGCTTGAAAAGCCTTGAATTCCATTCAACTGTCCCCACTGATCTAAATTAGTCCGAAATCGCCATTCACCATTTTTGTTTTTTCCCTGAAATCCGATTGAAAATAGTCTTGAATTCCTATCAAAAACAGCCTTGAAATAGGCTTGAATTGCCTATCTTCACATGTGTACGGACCCTGATAGATGTATAGAAATATGCTTGGGAATAGTAGAGCTAGTGATTGGCAGGTCAGTCACCATAGCAACTATCCACTCAGTGTTTATAAACAGCCACCACATAGCCAGAAACCACATCCTACCACTTATCGGTCGGCACAGGAGAGGTCTATAATAAATATCAACGCTGGAGGCAGCACCATATGACCTCCTGAAATAGGACACCTGCCGCAAATAAGGATGGGGTCTTAATTATCAACTGACTGGTTTGTCCTGCCACTGAGAGTCCAACCTTTAACATTATAATTATTTATAAGTTAACATCCCCAAGTCATTCATTCATTATTCTGCTGTGTAAATTCCCATCTTTTCCAAAACTTACTGCCATCATCATCAGACCGGGTGATCTATGTGGTTTTGACCTGCTGACCTGTGACCTTTTGACATGTTCTCTGTGCAGGCAATGGTGCTGTTCGTGGGGCCGCGGAACTTCAAAGCCGAGCTGTCCTCCACCTTCTCACAGCTGTGTTGCGACCCACACCATCTCGTCAGGCGGTCAGTGGCTGCCGGCTTCCACGAGGTGCGGTGCAACTTTCTCAGCAGATAGCACTTCTTATTCAGCCAACGTACCCTCTTAGCATTGTGATAGCTCTTCTTATTTAGTAAATGCATCTTCTTAGCATTGTGATACTTCTTATTCAGCCAAGGTACCTTCTTAGCATTGTGATAGCTCTTCTTATCCAGCCAATGTACCCTCTTATCATTGTGCTAGCTCTTCTTATTTAGTAAATGTGTCTTCTTAGCATTGTGATAGTTCTTCGTATCCAGCCAATGTACCTTCTTATCATTGCTCTTCTTATCCAGCCAAACGCGTTAAATTTGCTGTGTCTGTAATGCTAGATACATCTATTAGGTTGATCAACATGATCTACTCTACTTTAGTTTGAAGTAACTTGTATTTTAAAAGGTTAACTCTGAAGATATTGGAGAGTGAAAACATGCTAAATTAATGTGGTGTGCACACCAAAATGCTGGACAAAATACCCATTTTTATCATGGCAGCTTAGCACAGGAGCACCAAACTGCAGTACATGTTTAATGAGGGCACTCATTTTTAATTTAGATATGTAGGATACAGTCTATGTAAGTGATTTTTTGGGATTAAAAAAAATCGAAAATGCAGCTTTAATTTATACAGCACTATTCAGGGTTTCTGCCAGAAAATAATTTGAGGATACAGAGGATGGGGGAGGGTGGCGGGGAGGAGAGCGGGTCTGGGGGTTGGAGGCTTTGTTGTCTTTGGCTCCTTGAAGAACTCTTTAAAAAAGACCATTATCCCAACAATTTGAGGGCACAGCGCCATACCCTCAGACAATTTAAGGGTGTGCGGAATTTTCCCATCTGGCAAAACTCCTGCTAGCGTCATTCAACTGGGCTGAAAGCACACCAGTGTCAAAGTAACACGACTATAACTGTGCAGAAAGCTGACTGACTTCTCTACGCTCCTCCTACAGGTGGCCAAACTGCTTGGAAGCAGCGTTCACCTAATACAATTAGACTTCATCCAACTGCTGAAGGACGACCACATAGAGGTGTTGAGAAGTATTATGAGCAACTTACCAGAGACCTTAGAGATCCTAGCGAAGGGCGGAGGTGTCACGATCACCGAGGCAAAGGTAGGCGCAAGTCTGGGCAGATTCACTGTGGGTTTCACTTTGTAGACAATGATGGAACATGTCTGACATTTCTCACATTTATTGCCGCCATTTTCTTCTATTGAAAATATGCAATTTGTGGAATTTCTTCATTATTTCTATCTTTCTTTACTTCTTTTTCAATTAAAAAAAAAATTCTTTCTTTAAAATATTTATGACAATTCTACATATTGTCGTGGGGGTTTCTGACAATGGGAAATATTGTGCCTAGAGTAGGGTGGAGGATTCGAACCCACACCTCTTGTATTCCGGTGTAAAATATTACGATAATGATGCATTGGTGGGGGAATGTAAATGTTCAATTTGTGAAACAGGTATATAGGGCCAGGTGCATAGATGTGTGTATGTAGTTGCTGGTGGTACTTGACTCATTGGTAAATAGACATTGTGGTGTTAGTAAGATAGTGTGTAAAGGCCCTGTCACATTACGGCGTATGGCGGGAGCGTATTGAAAACCTACGTAGGTCCTGCGCGTGCCGGCCTATGATGACATTTGGTGACTTTCGTTTTATGTGGAACCTACGAGCTAAGGACGTATGGGAGCGTATGGGAGCGTGCTGTGACATGTTTTACAGTATGGCCATCGCCCTCATGGTCGGGTTTTTTTGAGCATGACAATTGGAGGAGGATTTATGAAAGCGTGGCGGTAGTATACGCTTCACATACGCCGGCATCTGCATCTCTGATAGATGAGTGTATGTAGTTGCTGCGTTACGGCGTATGGATAACTAGCCATACGCTGCAAAAAATAGTGTGTAAGGGGCACTCAGAGCCCTACCCACTAATACCCCCTCCCCCCTCTGCTAGTCAGGATCACCACACTCAGCTCAAGGCAGGTGGTGGCCAAGGGAGCCACACCACTTGGTGGTGGTGGCCAGATCACTGTAACCATGGGGACCGGAAATGCTTGTTTCTCATTGGTAGAGCTGGAAATGCTTGATTCTCATTGGGAGAATGTGGTCAGGTGATATGCCATACTGGATCCATGTACCATATAAATAATAAACCTGATGGCTTGGCTCTCTCTCTTCTTTCACTTTTTATACTCTTCCCTTCTCTTTTTGCCTGTATTGATTTCACTATAGCCTGCCTACACAACCACAGATTTGAGCCGTTGACTTTATACCGGGTTGGTTCACACTATTAAAACAAAAAAAACAAAAAAAAGTTAGAAGAAGAAGACAACAAATATCTATTCTTTGTCGCCTATGCCTGGACTCCCCCTATCGGTTCGCACCATTAAACAATTAAAAAAAAGTTTAATTGAAAATAGAAGACAAATATCTATTCTTTGTCGCCTACGCCTGCCCCCCCTATTGGTTCACCCTATTACAACTTCTTTTAAACAGCACAAACAGTTGGAAAAAGAAGAGAACAAACATCTATTCTTTGTCGCCTACGGCTGGCCTCCCCCTGTCGGTTGCCACCATTAAAGCCTTTTTTTTAAGTTAGAAAAAGAAGAACACAAATCTATGCTTTGTTGCCTATGCCTGGCCTCCCCCTGTCAGCTTACACCATTAAACATATTTTTGTTTAATTAGAGAAAGAAGAAAACAAATATCCATATTTTATGGCCTACCCCTGTCCTTCATTGTCTATCCTTCTCGGTTTACACCATTACAAATTTTAAAAGAAATATTTGAAAAGAAGACAACAAATACCTATTCCTTATGGCCTATGCGTTACCTCCCCATATCGGTTCACACCATTAAACATACAATTTTCTTTTAAAGTTAGAAAAAGAAGACAACAAAAATCTCCTTTTTCTCTTATCTTGTACTTTACCTATCATTCATGTACCGATGTTTTGCTTATTTTCCTGTAATTGTCTATCTGTATATTGTTGTAGATTTGTTTACTGTGTAGAGGCAATTGTGATTAGGGCTGGAAGACCAGTGCATTAGCACTGACATGTTATTCAGAGGAATAAAAAGACTTGAACAAAAAAATCTATTCTTTGTTGCCTACGCGTTACCTCCCCCTGTCGGTTCCCACCTCACACTGCGCCTGCTCGGTTTGCTGCAGATGATGGCCCTGTCGAATGTGATCCCTGCGCTGCTGGACTCTGAGGCGGTCATTTTCAGCTCGAACGTGTGGCGCCTCCAGGTGACGATGATGACCAACATGGCGTGCCTCCCTCAGTGCTTCACCAGCGACCAGATCTTCTACAAGTTTGTCCCCATGCTGCTGAGAAAGCTTCAAACCGCAGTAGGTGCATTGTCCTTCAGACGGTTTCTCTTTTCCCCATCGGATTCGCTAAATCTGGTTGTCCCAGCATTTAATTACATAACCGCAACCTCCTCCAGCATCTGCCCGGCGCCCCTGTCAAATTAGCCCATTTCCGCCCAGAATTGTCTTTAATAAATTGTCGGTAGGTCCTTTGTGACCGACCCAAGTATATGACTTTCTCAAGGGCTGATTTGTGTGATTTCCCGATGAAGTAGACATCCCTTTGTTGGCTTAGCATTGCAACAAGAGAATCGTTAGACATTGAGCGGGTGTCAGATTTCCATTTGTTTTTTGTTTTTGTTCACCAGATGTGAGGTAAATGAGAAGTCACAGTGAGGAAATGGTTGCAGTGAAATTATAGATATTTTAGCTCTCTTAAATACATTTCCTTTCTTTCCATTTAATGGGACAATTGTTAGAACTGTGAAACTTGGGCAATGGTTGGAAGACAGGCCCTTTGATTCTGACACAGCAAGATTCAATGAGAATATAATTTTTTTGGCAAAGAGAGATAAAGAAATTAGCAATTAAGAATATTCTATGTTGTTGAATAAATGGTCAATTAGCTATTACCTGTATATCTATATATTTTAATTTTCTTTTAATGTAAAGTATTTCTTCAATTTCAGCGTGCCCAGCCGGTGAGACTGGCATCTGTAAATACTGTGCTGTACATCCTGCGAACAACCCGCAAGTTGGAGCAGCGAGAGGAAATCTGCCGCCGCCTGTGTGAAGGCACGTAGACCAATAAGTCCGAACGTGCAGTTCTACCCCGGCTTTCCTTCATATCAGTATAGTAGCGCGCCATTTTATCTACTAACAAAGAGCAAATACTAGAAATGGTTGTTTTTTTTTGTCTCGGATTAAAAATCTCTGCGTTGGCAGCGATTTTTTTAAATATTTCTGCGAAAAGCCTAATACTTAATTTTGTCGTGCTTGTCAAAACATAGGCTCTAGCAGTGACATGTTCTTTTAAATTGACTTAGTGTCCTTCTATGTAGTGTAAAATACGTATTGGATATGTAGGTTCAAATCTAGGTTAGTGCTTAGCTTTTAACAATTTGTTGTTATTATTGAACTATGTAACTATAGTAAATTTGTTAAAAGTCAAATTTTTGTTTACGCTTATATTGTGGAACAAGCTAAAAAAAACAACCAACAAATAATCTGAAAAAAACCCTATATGAATGCCTTTAACTGTGCACCCTTAACTCCAGGAGGACAAAACACATGGTTCTGACTCGCACAGAATACATAACACATGGTTCTGACTCGCACAGAATACATAGCACGTGGTTCTGACTCACACAGAATACATAACACATGGTTTTGACTCACACAGAATACATAACACATGGTTCTGACTCACACAGAATACATAACACATGGTTCTGACTCGCACAAAATAAATTACACATTGTTCTGACTCACACAGAATACATAACACATGGTTCTGACTCACACAGAATACATAACACATGGTTCTGACTCACACAGAATACATAACACATGGTTCTGACTCACACAGAATACATAACACATGGTTCTGACTCACACATACATCACTGGTTCTGACTCGCACAGAATACATACACTGGTTTGCTCACACAGATACATAACACATGTTTGTGTTTGTTTGACTCACAGAATAACACATGGTTCTGACTCACACAGAATACATAACACATGGTTCTGACTCACACAGAATACATAACACATGGTTCTGACTCACACAGAATACATAACACATGGTTCTGACTCACACAGAATACATAATGTGGTTTGGTTTGTGTTGTGTTTGGTTTGTGTTTTTTGTTGGTTTGTTGTGTTGTTGTGTTGTTTGGTTTGTGAATACATAACACATGGTTCTGACTCACACAGAATACATAACACATGGTTCTGACTCACACAGAATACATAACACATGGTTCTGACTCGCACAGAATAGAAAGCACATGGTTCTGACTCACACAGAATACATAACACATGGTTCTGACTTGCACAGAATACATAACACATAGTTCTGACTCTCACAGAATACATAACACATTGTTCTGACTCGCACAGAATACATAACACATGGTTCTGACTCGCACAGAATACATAACAAATGATTCTGACTCTCACAGAATACATAATACATGGTTCTACCTCACACAGAATTCGCCAGCTCTTCGAGTTGCTACCACCGCAGTCTGTTCATCGACATTTGCTGGGTGTGCATGGAGCTCTTCTCACGGCGCTTCTTCAAGGACTACTTCTTCGAGGCTGTTCTGAAGCTGGCCCTGGACCCCGTGCCCAATGTGCGCTTGCGGCTGTGTCCGCTGCTGCCCAGACTCAAGGCACATATCAAGCTGCCCTCCGACCGCAACCTGCTGCAGATGCTCGAAGCCTGCGTGCGCAAGCTTCTACTGAACGAGAAGGATGTCGACGTCCACAATACCTTACAGATGGTGAGCAAGCGTCTTACTAGAGTCGCATAGAGTGAAGCTTTGGAGTTTCTGCCACATTTTCCTGTCCTGATATGACCTTAGATGTTGCTAGGACGTAAAACTCCAACAAGCATCCAAACAACTTCTGCCACATTTTTGGATACATATGTTGGGGTAATCGATATAATCTACTTTACTGTACGACCGGTGGCCGAATTGGTAGAGGGCAGTCTTCCTGTTTGGAAGGTCGGGAGTTTGGATACCACTCGAGTCAAACCAATGACATATTAAATTGATACTTGTCACTACCTAGCCTGGCACTTGGCATTACTAGGATAGGGCAAGGACTGGTTAGCTCAGTGGCAGGATAATGTGACTGAGTTGGATATCGAATCATGGTGCTGGCAGCCTGGTATTCCAGTGGGACAGCACTATAAACTCACCATGAGTGTGCATTGTCACCCATCCTGATATGACCTAGATGTTGCCAGGACATAAAACTCCAACAAAGAACAAACAAGCTTTACTTTAGTTTGATGTCACTTTTATTTTAAAGGGTTGATTTTGGAGTTATTTGAAGTGAATTTTGGTGTGATTATTTTAGCGGGCAGAGCGCGGGCCTCGCATGCGGGAGATCGGGAATTCGTTTCCTGGTCGAGTCAAACCAATGACATACAAAGTTGATACTTGTCTCTTCCTAGCCAGGCGCTCGGCATTAATAGGATAGGGTAAGGACTGGTTAGCTCAGTGTCAGGATAATGGGACTGAGTGGGATATCGGGTCATTGTGCTGGCAGCCTGATTTCCCAGTGGGGCAGCACTATAAAGTCGCCATGAGTGCAGATTGTCACAAGTCGGTACCCGTCCTGATATGACCTTAGATGTTGCCAGGACGTAAAGCTCCAACAACCAACCAACCAACCGTCAGATTAACCATCTGTCATCCTTTCAGGCGGTGAACGAGTTGGATGGGATACAAGTGCAGATGGAATCGGTAAGTTTGACCTGTTGACCTCTATTGAGTGCAGACCTTTGTGGCTTGGCTTTTGTTTGTTTGTGTTGTTTTAGTTATGTGCACGCGCTCTGAACATGCCTTTTGGTGAAGCACTGGCACATTGGTGCGCAGAGAATAAAGCCGCATGCGCCAAACTCACTCCTCAGCACAGTTAGGTGAAGTGCCTCTCAGTGAGTAGCAGAGCGAATGTATGCCAGCACAGCCTAGTGGTATGGCTTTCGATTCCCATACAGGAATGGTGGGTAGGGCTGCTTTGGTAACATCAAAGCCAAGACTTACACAAATTGGCACTTGTAGTGTTATCCAGCATGGCACTTGACTTTGACAGGATAGAGCAAGAACTGGTTGGTTAGATCAGTGTTAGGATAATGTGACTGAGAGGGATATTATAACATGGTGTTGGTCGCATGGTGACTGAGTGTCAGGATAATGTGACTGAGTGAGGTATCGTGTGACACTCTGGTAAATGTGGCAAAACGTTCTGCATGTATCCTAAAAACTGCTGAGTTGTATTCATTGCCTTTAATTGCCTTTCTAGAAATGTAACATAGCGTCATAATGCCTGATACAGTGCGTCATAATGCCTGATTCAGTGTGTCATAATGCCTGATTCAGTGCATCATAATGCCTGTACAGTGTGTCATAATTCCTGATACTGTGCATCAGAATGCCTGATACAGTCCATCATAATGCCTGATACAGTGTGTCATAATGCCTGATACAGTGCGTCATAATGCCTAATTCAGTGTTTCATAATGCCTAATAGAGTGCGTCATAATGCCTAATAGAGTGCATCATAATGCCTAATAGAGTGTGTCATAATGCCTGATATACAGTGCATCATAATGCCTAATACAGTGTGTCATAATGCCTAATACAGTGCATCATAATGCCTGATACAGTGCTTCATAATGCCTAATACAGTGTGTCATAATGCCTGATACAGTGCATCATAATGCCTAATACAGTGTGTTATAATGCCTAATAGAGTGCGTCATACTGCCTGATACAGTGCATCATAATAGCTGATACAGTGGGTCATAATGCCTGATACAGTGCATCATAATGCCTGATACAGTGTGTCATAATGCCTGATACAGTGCGTCATAATGCCTAATACAGTGTTTCATAATGCCTAATAGAGTGTGTCATAATGCCTAATACAGTGCATCATAATACCTAATAGAGTGTGTCATAATGCCTGATACAGTGCATCATAATGCCTAATACAGTGTGTCATAATGCCTAATAGAGTGCATCATAATGCCTGATACAGTGCATCATAATACCTAATACAGTGTGTCATAATGCCTGATACAGTGCATCATAATGCCTGATACAGTGGGTCATAATGCCTGATACAGTGCATCATAATGCCTAATACAGTGTTTCATAATGCCTAATAGAGTGTGTCATAATGCCTAATAGAGTGCATCATAATGCCTAATAGAGTGTGTCATAATGCCTGATACAGTGCATCATAATGCCTAATACAGTGTGTCATAATGCCTAATAGAGTGCATCATAATGCCTGATACAGTGCATCATAATACCTAATACAGTGTGTCATAATGCCTGATACAGTGCATCATAATGCCTGATACAGTGGGTCATAATGCCTGATACAGTGCGTCATAATGCCTAATACAGTGTTTCATAATGCCTAATACAGTGTGTCATAATGCCTAATAGAGTGCATCATAATGCCTAATACAGTGTGTCATAATGCCTAATAGAGTGCATCATAATGCCTGATACAGTGCATCATAATACCTAATACAGTGCATCATAATGCCTGATACAGTGGGTCATAATGCCTGATACAGTGCATCATAATGCCTGATACAGTGGGTCATAATGCCTGATACAGTGCGTCATAATTCCTGATACAGTGGCTTTTTGCAAGCGATTGCCTAATACGCGTTCCAAGTTCTGCTGGTTCCTCAGGAAGGATCGAGGCTGTGAGACAGCTGTGAGGGGTTGGTGTCACTGCTGGCCCTATCCTTCACTATAGACTGTATACTTTAAACTCACGTTGCAGCTATAATCACCTGCTTAGAACCAAACTGAGTATAGGTCTTGCCATACATTTGTTTCTCGTGTAGATTGCAGTAAATCTACTCTAACAAATATTTTATATAAAATAAGATGCACACTTTGTGTATGTGTATTCACCAACTTTCCCTAAATACGCTGTCGCTGTGACCGGGTGTGCTGGGTGACAGCATCAGTCCTTCCTGATGGACCAGCAGAACTGTGAATACCCGTATGAACAACTGGCCAACACTAAAAGATGCACCGCATTCTATCTTAGTTAATTACCGTCATAGCACATCGTTTACTAGTGTAGCCGAGTCAGTTTTCATAACGATTAATGATAAGTAATTAATAAACTCGTGGAAAGGCTTTACAGGTATGTGTGTAGGCTTGCGTTGGTTATCCTTTTTCTCTTTCTGCCTTTTTCAAGATCAAATTACCCATCCATGTAAGTAAATGTTACATCTACCTCATTAAGCTCTGCTTTGGGTCATTGAATGAGTGCATGAGTAGGTTGTTCACGTATGGCCGCGCACTGTACACCAGGCTGTCTGCGGCATGGTAGTGTTAATAGTTAAGGCAACACTATCAGCCACCTCCTATTGCTGTATTAAAAATATATCTGTATATTGTCATTTGTATATGTTATATTAAATATATAATATATATCATGTCTATTATATATTATATATTTATAATATATAATAGATCAAATATAATATATAATATATATATATAATTATATGTAGAATTGGTGGTGGGAGAGGTATAGCTTTAATGGTTCATATTTTATTTACTATAAGTAGTCTGTGTTCCTGATCTGTTTGTGGTGATTTGGAGAATTGTATGTATGTTGTTAGCAAAGTTATTCATCTTTATAAAGTAGCCGAATCGCTAGCGCGCAGGCCTCCCGTGCGGCAGATCGGGAGTTTGATTCCTGGTTGAGTTAAAGCAATGACTTACAAAATTGATACTTGTCGCTTCCTAGCTTGACGCTTGGCATTAATGGGATAGGGCAAGGACTGGTTAGCTCATCAGGATAATGTGACTGAATGGGATATTGGGTCATGGTGCTGGCAGTTTGATTTCCCAGTGGGGCAGCATGATAAAGTTGCCATGAGTGCACACTGTCAGAAGTCAGTACCCGTCCCGATATGACCTTAGATATTGCCAGGACCTATCTTTCAACAACCAACCAACCTATTCGCCGAGAGTGGCATTTAAATATACATATTTCTACCATTCCGAGGTGAGCTTCCTAACCATTGGTGATCCAATGCGCCCCGATGCACCCAACCTAACTGTGCCTACCTGTGTATGTGGCATTTCAGCTGGGGAGGAGAGTGCACTTCACTGCACTACAAATTACAATGGCGGAGTGGTTGCGTACACTTCACGTTGATGTTACTCTCTTTTATTTACTCCACATAACACAGATGTAGATAAACTAGTTGCAACTATTACCATCTGGGATAGCCGAATGAGTAGGGCGCTCACTTCCCATGTGGGGGGTCATGGGTTAACGCGATCCCTGGCCAAGTCAAATCAAAGATTTACTAAATGTATTCTTGTTATGACCTTGCCTGGTGCTTGGCATTCCTAGGATAGGGCAATGACTGATTTGCTTAATGTTAGGGTAGTGTCAGTGGTTAGGCTATTATCCAAACACATTATGCCACATAGACAATAGCCACATAACAATGCCCCTCCCTCTAGGGAGCAGTGGAATGAGGAAGACTAATTGTCCGCAGTTCACATTTCCCCCGCTTAACCCTTTAAGGTCAGAAACGCCCAAATGCGCCCACAAGAAGAATGTGTTTACAGGCTGGGAGCGCCTGAATGCGCCCGCATACCTCATATCATATCTCATAACCAGTACTACCAATGAGGCTAAATATGGTATCATTTGACAGAGAAATCAATTTACTTTAATATAAAATCAACTTGATTTTCAGCGGTTTTTGAGATATATCAACTTAATTGCACTAAGATCACCTATTCAGATTTTTCAACAATTCGGTCAGGACTTCAGGCACCTAAAGTTGCATAGTCCGATGCTTTTGAGTTTTTGCTATTTTCTGCGATAAATATATTATACTAATCGTTATAATCTACTTTACTTTAGTTTGAAGTAACTTTAATTTTAAATGGCTAAGTTTGGAGATATTTGACGTCAAAACATGCCAAAATAATTTAGCAAGTACGCCAAAACTCTGACACCATAGACTTCAGTAGTAACGGTTTCTATTAATTGACTTATTATGCCCTTCTATGCAGCAACAAATGCTTAATAAGTTCACCAGTGTCTAAGTTGAATATGTAGAATCAAATCTAGATAAGTGTTTTCGTTTTGAAAATTTGATGTTTTCATCGGACTATGCAACTTTAACAATTGAAATCTCTTTAGGCCTGAAAGGGTTCAGCAGGTGATAATAATATCTTGTCTGAGACCACGTAGTATGCTATCATATCTTCTTTTCTTTTTATACACTGATTATTAACATAGTTTTGCATATTTTATAATATGTAAAATGATGCAAGTTTTAATTGCATATATCTAGATTTAGGTTATTATGTTCTACTACACAAGACTCTCACTTTTGGATTAAGCATTCAAGGACACAGTTGGGTGGCGATTTAAGTTTAGTAGAACGCCTTCTAAATGTTTCAAACTGGATGTGTATCATTGTTTTATTTTGTTAATTATTTTTGTCCCAAATTGTCATCTTAAGAACCTTAATCCTCGCGCATATCAGTGGAATGTCTGAATAATTAAAGTTGCATAGTCCAATGCTTTTGAGTTTCTGTCATTTTCTGAGATAAATATAATTGGTTTAATCGTTATAATCTACCTTACTTCAGTTTAAAGTAACTTATTTTAAATGTTTCCTCCCACTGCAGTTGACGATGAGAGCCTTCCTTGAAGAAGATGTGGCTGATCTCCGAAAGGAGGAAGAGGAGGCGAAGATGCTGGAACAGGTGAGTTTGGTGGCAGATTGACTCGGTCAGTGAATTTTTAATTTTTGCTGAAGATTTATACTGCCTATCATGGATAAGTCTGAATAGACTTGTTTTCACCATTAGACAGTTTGTTATTAGAAAACCTGAGCCTACACTTTTACTGACCCAAGGGATTTTTACCCTCCCACTCCACATAGACATGGTATGAGAGGAACTGGCTTTGATGACGCTTTAAGTTATACACAGCGGTGGAAATCCAAATTGGCAGAGGTGATGGCACGGGGAAATGAACCACTGACCCTCAGATTAGGAGTCTGACCTAGAACAATGTCAGACACTAACCACTCCGCCACAAAGAACACCACATGTACATAGGATGTAGTTACTCAAGCATTGACTGCTTTTTCTCTTCATTCAAGTTGTTTTTATTGTCAGAATACAAGGAAGCACTGATGTTTGGGCCTTGGACTGGGCGGCGGGTCTAAATTGGTAAGAGCGCTGGCTGGCTTCTCATGCAGCAGAATGTGGATTTAAACCGTCAACCGAATCAAATCAATGACATCAAATTTATGCCTGTCACTACCAGGCCTGGTGCTCTCCATTAATATGATAGGCAAAGGACTGGTTTGCTCCGAACCAGGATAATGTGACTTGAGTGGGGTATTCAATTCAATTAAATAAAGTTTATTTCAACATCCTCATTACATACAGTTACACTTTCCATAAACTTAATTACAGTGGATGAAGAAAGCGAGAATGAAAGAAGCAAACTGCGTATGATGTACATTCCCCTTGGAAAAAATATAAATAATAGACTTCTCTCGGCACCCATCCTGATATGAGTGAAGATATTGCTAGTATGTACAATTCCAACAAACAAACAAGTTAATCCTTCGGACTTGGTAACATTTTGCATTGGAAATGTGTACAATGTTTTTGAGGCTAAAATACAGGTCTTCCGGCCTTGGTGACATATTGGGTTGAAAATATATGCATATTTAACGGGGAAGGGGAGTATGAGCAAACCACTAGAAGGTGTACATGCTAGGCATGATACACACAGGAGGTAAAGTTTAAACTTAAACCAAAAACTAATGACAACTAACGCAACAAGGTGAAGGCAGTCAGGGAAAGTAACTATAGGTAACCAAACAACTAACCAATTGTAGAACAACAAACTGACAGAGGGTAGGGCGATGTGGGAGAATGCTTACAAACAGAGAAAGAATGAATGCAGTAGATAACTACACAACAACTGAAAGTAATAAAACAAGGGGAACCATGCGACTATTACTGTCTAGCGGTGAAAACAAGTCATTTGACTTAGCCGTTATGGGCAATATAAATACACCATCACAAAAAAAATCAACAACAAAAACCATGAGACTATTACTGTCTAGCATTGAAAACAAGTCATTAGACTTAACCGTTATAGGCAGCATAAATACACCATCACCAAAAAAAAGAAGGTTTTCTTGAAAGCCAAATGTGGAGGATTGGAAGAAATTAACAAACTACTGATTAATTTCTGTTAAAAGGAGGAAAAGGACCGACAAGCAGAGGAGATTCGGTCAGCGAAGAAGGAGCGGACAAAAGAAGCTGGGGCCAAGAAGGAGGGGACCAAGATTCCTGCACCAAGGAAAGGTAAGGATAGGCAAGCATGGTCTGTGGACAACTAAATGTGGTCGGCTGTGTCGTAATGTATGGCAAGTCCCATCTGGTCTGTATCGAACACAACATGTAGAAGACAGGGAAAAGGAAAGTACGCGTCACTGTTTATTCTCCTGAATTCTCCGCTCTTTGCCACTTCACAGAACCACGTGACTTGCCCCCTGACTAACAACTCACGCATAAATAATTTTGCAAATCACCAAAATTCAATTTGTTAAAAGTAACAGATCAGAAACACAGACTACTTATATTAAATGAAACATGAACCATTAAAGCTATACCTCTCCCACCACCAACAAAAGTAACAAATATAAATGAAGAATGGAATTAACACCTTCACAAATTCTGTAATGTCCCTCACTGGCTGTTAACACATATTACAACACTCCCCATGAAATAGATCATCGTGAGGAGTTCCAGAACATTTCACAAGAACACAATGGACTCAGATCACCACGAATATAGGACACGTGTGTATCAGGTGTTGTTAAATGTTACATCAAGAATTGTGTTCTGATTGCGTTAAACCTTTCTCTACAGGCTCAAAGATCCCAGCAGCAACAATCACGGGGTCGAAGGAGAAGAACATGACTTCCCCGAGCCACTCGAGCCCCGCCATCCTCGGGCGGAATGGGGTCACGAGTACTCCCAGCCCCACGAAGGAGGTCAAGCGCACCTCCAGTTTGACAAAGACAACAGAAAAGGGTAAGTAGCTGACTTTAACCCCTCGAAAAATTATTGTTGTGATGAATTTATTTACCCTGCCCTTAACGGATAAGTGTGTTCACACTTGTTTTCACTGCTGAGCGGCGCTAGTCAAATTTGATTAAAAAATTTTGTTTTTAGTAATAATTTTGGTTTTGTTGTTTCTTGTTCACGGGTTGTAACAGTTTGTAGATTGCAAACAGTTCAAAACCAGCTTTTAAGACAGGATATTTTCTTTAAAAAAAAAAGAATTGTGGCTTCAATCGAAAAGCCACTTCCAACACTTTGGTCCGCAATGATAGGTTCAGAGCAGAAACAGACTGCACTGCCTGAAGTATGTGGCTGGATTTTCTAATGGGGATGAATCAATTTATTTGATGTCATTTCTAGGTATTGTAGAATCGCAAGCATAATCCCGGTGTGGCAGTTTCAGATCTCAGTGGGTTTGGAGTCTTCGCTCGGGCTTCTGCGCATGCGCGTATTTGATTAACACGACCTGGGTGACTTGGGTCACCCGAGTTGCTAGAAATTCAAATAGAACACGCGAGTGGAGTTGATAAAAACAAGTGCCGTGTGCTAAAAGTATTTTAGCTCAATAATATATATTTAGTGAATTGAAGAGTTAATGCCTTGACCACATTTATGCGTCAAAAAGTCGCTTGGGTCACCCGAGTGGATTAATCGAATACGCTGAAATGCCATTAGATTTTGACGCATGCGCAGAACCCCAAGCGAAGACTCCAAACCCACTGAGATCTGAAACCGCCACACTGGTCTCCCCCAATCACAACCCACCCCTCTTCCCAAAGTCCTTTGCCTCAGCCCTTCCGGTCCCTCAGCCAATCCGAGATCAGCATTTGTCTTTTCGGCCAATCAGGAGATGCCTCACCCCTACACCTGAAGCTTTCCATCTCCAGCTTTCAGCCAATCAACAACCAACTTTTCAACATTTTACCTAACCATCCGCAACTTTTATTGACGGCCAGTTGATATTCAACAAGTCAGCAAGTTACTTAATCCATTTACAATTAAGTGATTATAATAGTAGTAGGATAATTAAGTAGTTATAATAATACTTGGATCACCTTGTCTGTTATTGGGCCCAGTAACCGAATCGGTAGAGCGTCGGCTTTGAGTGCGGAAGGTCGGGAATTCGTTTCCTGGTCGAGTCAGAGCAATGACTTATAAAATTGATACCGCTTCCTAACTTGGCGCTCAGCATTAATAGGATAGGGCAAGAACTGTTTAGCTCAGTGTCCGGATAATGTGACTGAGTGGGATATCAGGACATGGTGCTGGTGGATTGATTTCCCTGTGGGGCAGCACTATAAAGTTGCCATGAGTGCGCACCCATCACTACCCGTCCTCATATGACCTTAGATGTTGCCAGGATGTAAAATTCCAACAACCAACCAAATCCTACATGTCATGCTTTCATCGGACTGCTTTAAAGGTGCATAGTCCGATTAAGAATCAAATTAAAAAAACCAAAACAATTATCCCGATTTGATTCTACATATCTAACTTAGGTTCTGATGCAGTTATTAAGCATTTGTTGCTGCATAAAAGGGAACACTGAGGCAATTGAATAGTATGTAACAGCAGAAGCCTATGGTGTCAGACTTTTGGCGTGCTTGCCAAAACTAATTTGACATGTTTGCACTTCAAATATCTCAAGATCTAGCCATTTAAAATAAAAGTTACTTCAACCTTAAGTAAGGTAGGTTATAACAATCAATTTAATATATTTATCTCAGAGAAAAATGACAGAAATTCAAAACCATCAGACTATGCACTTTTAAGAAAGGCGCGTGTGTCTTACAGGCATCATGGCCTCTACGAGCAGCTCGCGGAGCCGGGCAGCGGCCAACGCGGGCCGCCGGGACACCGCCGGCACACTCTCACCGCGACTCGGGCAGCGGGGCACCCACTGCACTGCCAGTCCCTTTGGGTAGGTATGCAGGGTCCGTCCGTCCATACACATGTGAAGATATGGAATCCAAGGCTATTTTTTATAGGAATTCAAGACTATTTTCATTTGGATTTCAGGAAAACTCAAATGATGAATGGTGATTTTGGACTAATTTAGATAAGTGGAGACAGTTTAATGGCATTCAAGGCTTTTCAAGACTAATTACCCAAAATAGGTTAAATTCAAGGCTTTTCAAGGCCTTGAAATGCGGCGAATGAAGTTCAAGACTTTTGAAGACTTTCCAGGCCCCGTACTGAACCTGCGTATGGGGCAGCAGTCATTGCGATGAAAGATCCACGGTTCCACAATATCACTGCTTGAAATCTGCTAACGCAATCCATTTAGTGGGAGTTGGAGCGACCTGGAGACCGATTGTCCCAGCATTTAATTACATAACCACAACCTCCTCCAGCGTCTGCCCGGTGCCCCTGTCCAATTAGCCCATTTCCGCCCAGAATATTCTTTAATAAATTGTCGGTAGGGCCTTTGTGACTGACCCAAGTATATGACTTTCTCAAAGCCTACACATGTTGTCATCTGCACCATGTAAGATCCTAATAATGCGATGTGTTTTATTACTGCGAAGTGAACCGCATATCCTGCATAGCTATTCGCTACATGAACCCTTACAAGATGTTCACTAGGAATACCAGTACGTCTAAGGTGTTTATTTGTTCCCCCCTAGAAGAAAGGGGTCTACGTGTTCGGTGAGCTCCACGACAACCTCCAGTGTGCTTCCCACCAATCCGAGCGTTGGATCCCGGCGTGGGTCCACCGGCTCAGGTAAGCGTAAGTATGACCCCTCACTCTTAGCATGCCATGCGGGCACCATCCTCCGTGCCTCACCCCCACCCTCCTCCTCCTCCAGGTCCCTCTTACCCACAGCGTTCTTCTGGGGCAGAAGAACCTCCTCCATGTCCTACACAGGCTGGTCGGGCCTTGGTAAGCCTGTCTGGGGCTCTTATGTGATAACGTCTCTGTAGGGGCTCCTTTTTGCCCCGTGTTTGCTCTGAGGATCCCATTATATTCCCTGTGAACCCATTAACAAAGGATGAAAGATATCTGCGTTTTTTTGTGAATTTCCACAATTCTTTATATTCACCGATTAACGCTCACAAAATGGCAATATATATATATGACAGTAATTGGTTAGTTTCAATCTCATTCATATATGACCTTAGATGTTGCTTGAATATAAAAGCCAAACAAGAAAGAGTTTGGCATGGGCGATAATACAGTCACACAAAGAACTTGTGGCATTTTCCGGAGATTCCCTAACAGTGCTCTGGGGAAATATCCGTGTTTTCCCGGAAATTCACCGGTGGTTCTGATGGAACCCGCTAGGTGGCACCATGGTCTCGGCCTCATTTCCGTGTTTTTTTGCTGGAGACCACTTTCATCCTTGCATTAACAAAGACAATAAGAAGGCAATAACAAGTCAACCCAAACCTACCCCCAGATCACGCATTCTTAAACCTGCTCCCGCCCTAACACGGTTCTCTTTAGTTCTTACGTCATAGTTGGTTTCTCTGTGTTATAATTCATTAATAGTTTTCTGGTGGTTGTTTACGTTCTGCTTATACTTAACGTACCTGGATGGTTTTGTTAGTTAAGTACCACATAGGACACTAATTCACGGACACTGCAGTTTGTAAGTAAAATAACTGTCTGCCTGTAATGTAGGTCAGTCAGCTGACGGGGTGCACTGTGACCTAGATAGATAACAGCACTTAATACCCCAGTCACACTACTGCTTGCGACCACAAAAAAGGGTTGGTTGCAAAGAGGTTGCAAGTGATCGTCAACTGGTTGCAATTGGTCGCAAAGTGGTCCGCAGTGGTCGCCGACCTCCTTGCGACCATTTTGTTTGTTTTTTGTTCAAACCATCGCTTTTACATGTAAAAGCAGACAATCAATTATGTGGCAATAGACACTCATTAAATTAAAAAGCTCACAATCATATATTTGTGGCCAAGGGAAACAAATTCCCATAGAAAAGGAAAAGTTGTATTAAGGAGGTAGGAGCCACTGCACTAAAAACTTGCGACCAAAGTGGTTGCCCAGAGGTTGGCGACCATTGCTTTGGTCACAAGGAGGTCACCGCTGACTGGATTCTTTCATCCAAAGTGGTCGCAAAGTGGTCACAAACCATAGTGTGACTGGGGCTTAACCAGATTAGTTTAGACTCTTAGAACTTGCATAGTCCGATGAAATGTTTGAAACCAAAGCACTTACGTAGATTTGAACCTACATATCCTGCTAAGATACTGGTGGACTCATTAAACACTTTTCACTGAATAGACGCAATAGAACCTGAAGATTGAGGTTCAGCATTTTGACATACATGCCAAAATTAATTCGGTATGTTATCACTTTAAATATTTCCAAGATTAACCCTTTAAAATAAAAGTTGCTTCAAACTAAAGTAAAGTAGATTATTAGGATGTTAGTCTAATATATTTATCTAAAAAATATCTGTAAAATAACAAAAGAACTATTATGATCAGCCTAAAATATTTATCTAAAAAAAATCTTTAAAACAACAAAACAATCGTATTGGACTACGTAACTTAAACTGCATAGTCCGATAAAAGCAGACTTTTAAAAGGAAAAAATACTTATCTAGATATGAACCTACATATCCAAATGCACTTATTAAGTATTTGGTGTTTCATTGAAGTCAATTTAATAGAACATGTTACTACTGAAGCCTAGGGGGTCAGAGTTTTGGCAAGCACGCATAAATTAATTTGAATAAATCTATTGATATATTTCTCAGATAATGACACAAACTCAAAACCATCGGACTGTGCTTTAAGCTGAGGTTATATTGGTGTAGAGGCGACGAGGGCATGTATAAAACAGAATTGGGAAAGGCAAAGGGCTATATTAGATGGGCATGATTGTGTATGGCTGGAAGTTGAGGGTTATTTCTATGTGGAAAGTGTAATCGCTCCACGTAGCATAGAAGTGCCAGGGCCATGCAAAATACAAAGTCTAGTTAAAGGCAAAGGCTGTATTAGTTAGGCATGGTTGTGTATGGCTGGAAGTTGAGGGTTATTTCTATGTGGAAAGTGTAATCACTCCACGTAGCATAGAAGTGGCAGGGCCATGCAAAATACAAAGTCTAGTTAAAGGCAAAGGCTGTATTAGTTGTGCATGAGTGTGTATGGCTGGAAGCAGGGGGTTATTTCTATGTGGAAAGTGTAATCGCTCCACGTAGCATAGAAGTGGCAGGGCCATGCAAAATACAAAGTCTAGTTAAAGGCAAAGGCTGTATTAGTTGTGCATGAGTGTGTATGGCTGGAAGCAGGGGGTTATTTCTATGTGGAAAGTGTAATCGCTCCACGTAGCATAGAAGTGGCAGGGCCATGCAAAATGCAAAGTCTAGTTAAAGGCAAAGGCTGTATTAGTTAGGCATGAGTGTGTATGGCTGGAAGTTGAGGGTTATTTCTATGTGGAAAGTGTAATCGCTCCACGTAGCATAGAAGTGGCAGGGCCATGCAAAATACAAAGTCTAGTTAAAGGCAAAGGCTGTATTAGTTGTGCATGAGTGTGTATGGCTGGAAGTGGGGGGTTATTTCTATGTGGAAAGTGTAATCGCTCCACGTAGCATAGAAGTGGCAGGGCCATGCAAAATACAAAGTCTAGTTAAAGGCAAAGGCTGTACTAGTTGTGCATGATGGTGTATGGCTGGAAGCGGGGGGTTATTTCTATGTGGAAAGTGTAATCGCTCCACGTAGCATAGAAGTGGCAGGGCCATGCAAAATGCAAAGTCTAGTTAAAGGCAAAGGCTGTACTAGTTAGGCATGAGTGTGTATGGCTGGAAGAGGGGTGTTATTTCTATGTGGAAAGTGTAATCGCTCCACGTAGCATAGAAGTGGCAGGGCCATGCAAAATACAAAGTCTAGTTAAAGGCAAAGGCTGTATTAGTTAGGCATGAGTGTGTATGGCTGGAAGCGGGGTGATATTTCTATGTGGAAGATCTAAATCGCTTCACGTAACGATTGATGCGGCATCTGTATACGTGTATATGAAATACTAGTTGCCATAATCATGAAGTTGCCATGAGTGCGCAGTGACAAGTCGGTACCCGTCCTGATATGACCCCAGATGTTGCTAGGATGTAAAACTCCAACAACTAATCAACCATGTTGGTGACTTTATAGTGCTACCCCACTGGGAAATCAGGCTGCCGCACCAGGACCCGATATCCGACTCAATCACATTATCCTGACACTTAGCTAACCAATCCTTGCCCTATCCTATTAATGCCGAGCGCCAGGCTAGGAAGTGACAAGTATCAATTTTATAAGTCATTGATTTGACTCGACTGGGAACCGAACTCCCGATATCCCGTACGCGAGGCCCATGCTCAACCGATTACCCCGCCCATCAAGCACACACTGAGCTACGTTAGCTCTGACTTTGATTCATTCCGCTTCCTGAGGCTCTGAGGTGCCCAAACGGCATTGCTTGGTGTTGGGTTATTTTTGGTAACATTTTCTTCCTTAACTCCTGTGTTCTTATTAAAGTTGCATAATCCGATGGATTGGTGTTTCTGCCATGTTTCTGTGCATGGATATATTAGGTTAATTCTTTTAATCTACTTCACTTTAGTTGGTAGTAAATCTGATTAAAAGTTGCCAACTTTGGAATTATTTATAGTGAACACTTGTAGCGTAATTTTGGTGCGCACATCGAAATGATGCACGTCATAGGTTTGTATGACTTGAAGCAGTGACAGATTGATGACCTTAGATGTTGCCAGGACGTAAAACTCCAACAACCAACCAACCAGATTCTATTAAATTAACTTAATATTCCTTCTATGCAGCAATACATGTTTTATAAGCACATCCTATGTAAGTTGCATATGTAGGAGCAAATGTAGGCAACTGATTTGATTTTTAAATGATACAGTTTCATAGGGTTATGCAACTTTATGTGACCTTATGATGGTTCGGTATTTGTTTAATTTAACATTACACTGAAGTACAGTGAAACCCGGTTATAATGCCCCCGGTTATAACGCGATAAGTCTTTGGCCCCAGAATTCTATAATTCAAAGGCAATTAAGTAAACTGAACCCTGATTTAACGCGACCCAGCTGTTTTTGCGATAGCGTTATAATGGGCTTTCACTGTACACAATAATATCGCAATTACTAATATATGTCCGCAAGTAGTTATTATTATTTATAATGTCATTGTTGTTGTTATTATGTTATTAGTACTGTTAAATGTGTTGCTATTGTTACTATTTATAGTATTACTGATTATTATTACTATTGTGTTAAGATAATGATTATTCTGTGAAACATTACTGGGTATTGAATGTAAATACAATTTGTATGTGCTAGAGATGATGCTTAATAAGCTAATGAGCATTCTGTGAAACATAACTGGATATTGAATGTAATTATGGTTTTGATGTGCTAGACGGTTGTTTAATTTGCTAACACAGGGCCAGATCTTCGTAAGATGAAGGATACTGATGTGGCGCTCACATCTGGGAGACGTCACACACTGGGCACCTCCACCGGCATTCCCACACCCACCACAAGGTAAGGCTCACAGTGGACGCGGTGGCTGAATTGGTAGTGCACAGGTTTCCCGTGCAGAGGGTCGGGAGTTTGAAATGCCGATCGAGTCAAACGAATGACTTAGAAAATTCATACTTGTCGCTTCCTAGTCTGGCGCTCAACATTAATAGGATAAGACAAGGACTGGCTAGCTCAGTGTCAGGATAATGTGACTGAGTGGGATATCAGATCATAGTGCTGGCAGCCTGACTTTCCCAGTGGGACAGCACTATAAGGTTGCCATGAGTGCTCACTATCACAAGTCGGTACCCGTCCTGATATGACCTTAGATGTTGCCAGGACGTAATGCCCCAACAACCAACCAACATCCCCCCCTCTTAAACGATCATCCTAACTGCAGAGAGAATGTGGTAGCAAAAGGGAGGTGGTTGCTGGTGAGAGGGTTAGGGTTACGGTGAGGGTGAGAGGGAGTGACACATTTAAATATAATATAATCATACTTGTTGGTTTTAAAATAGCACATTTAAACCATCACAAAATCACACTGGTTTTAAAATGTCCCTTTAAATATCACATAATGATACTTGTTGGTTTTAAAATAGCACATTAAGTAATTAAAACATCACATAATCACACTGCTTTTAAAATGTCCCTTTAAATATCACATAATGATAGTTGTTGGTTTTAAAATAGCACATTAAGTAATTAAAACATCACATAATCACACTGCTTTTAAAATGTCCCTTTAAATATCACATAATGATACTTGTTGGTTTTAAAATAGCACATTAAGTAATTAAAACATCACATAATCACACTGCTTTTAAAATGTCCCTTTAAATATCACATAATGATACTTGTTGGTTTTAAAATAGCACATTAAGTAATTAAAACATCACATAATCACACTGCTTAAAATGTCCCTTTAAATATCACATAATGATACTTGTTGGTTTTAAAATAGCACATTAAGTAATTAAAACATCACATAATCACACTGCTTTTAAAATGTCCCTTTAAATATCACATAATGATACTTGTTGGTTTTAAAATAGCACATTAAGTAATTAAAACATCACATAATCACACTGCTTTTAAAATGTCCCTTTAAATATCACATAATGATACTTGTTGGTTTTAAAATAGCACATTAAGTAATTAAAACATCACATAATCACACTGCTTTAAAAATGTCCCTTTAAATATCACATAATGATACTTGTTGTTTTTAAAATAGCACATTAAGTAATTAAAACATCACATAATCACACTGCTTTTAAAATGTCCATTTAAATATCATATAGCCATATTTGATGGTCTTAAAATAACACATTAAGTAATTAAAACATAATCAAATTGGTTTTAAAATGTCCAGCGGTCACATAAAGGGTAAAAAGGGAGGTCGTTGGTGAGGGGTAATTTGTAGTTCAAATATGTTGCTGCATTGGAATTCTGGCCATATATGGCGGGTAGTCATTGTTCAGGGTGGTCATTTAAGAGGGGGGCCACTATACTTGTGACAATCAACTAACCTGTGCCACATTTCCTATTTCAGGAAAAAGACGCTGGCCAAGTCCTAGCACTGGGTAGGACCGCCTCTGTCTGTGATAGAACTGTAGGCCAATGTTGCCTGTGTGTATATATATACATATATATATATCGTGACCTATTTAATCTGGAGATAGCGTCTTCACCGGTCGGGTTCGGCATGTCTCCAGCAGAAACGCGCTATCGTCCCTGAGGCTTATCCATCATACGCTGGGCAAGAAGCGCTTATTAACGACAACCCGATGGAATCACATAAATCAGTATCTCTTGCGCAAACAAACCCGAACAAACAAACGAAGCATTCCTCTATCAGGATTTCATCATGTCAGGACTGCGCGTAACCAGACATGGTGGATCTCCACACCTCAAAGCCTACCAAGTGTCGTGGATGCAGCCGGGTCGAAGCAGATCGGACACCATTCCCTCAGGGATGCAAGTCTCTCAGGGTTTTCCAGGGCCTTGAAAAGGAGAATTTCAGGGATTCAAGCAACATTTACCAAGTATAAAATAGTAAAATTCACTTTGTTTCGGGGGAGGGGGGATGATAATGCTAAATAATTGTAGAACTGCTGTAATTGTTCCAGAAAATCCATTTTATTGACATTTTTTTCTTTTGACTCTGTTATCCTCTTCTTCTACCCTTGACTTTGCTTCTCCGAACTAGGCACCAGCACAGCCAGTCAGTGCAAGTGCCTGCTGGTCTCCTCATTCACTCCCAGGGGATTGTGACATTAGCCTCTCCGGGGTGATGTATGCACCGAATGCCTGCTTGCTGCTTGCTTGGGGTTGTATGTAACCTTACGACGGTTACTGGTTGCAGAACTGCAACATTATAGAGAGGCTCCGATAAATCGGCCCAATCTTTGGTTGAAGATTAATCTTCAGTAGGGATGGTTGTAGAAGCTCGGGACATCTTTACAACATTGAAACGGCAAAGCGTTGGGGTGACCCCGAATCTCTTGGGTCCGGCGGTAGTTGAGCACTTGTATCCATCAGGTAGCAGCAATGGTTTCGAGGAAGGGCGGGTAAAGATGGGTGCAGCGGTGATTCCAGCAACGAGAACAAAGTGAGAGAAACGTTAAGGTACAGGGTCCCACCCAAGCACACAACTCCCCTGGTCAGGGTGAGGAGTATGCCTGGGAGAAAAAAAAAAAGGGTAGAGTCTAGGAAAGAGAAATGAGGAGAGTTGAGTCAAAGGACTGTGTCTATTTGCTCTATGGTGACCAGCCGGCGAGCCAAAGACACAGACAGAGTAAGAGTAGAAAGTGAAATGCTGGCGGGCTCCCCCCTCCTGGAACTCTTTTCAGACATGTCCAGGAGGAGCAAGGCCAGCGGAGAGGAGATAGCGAGAGATGTGGACGAAGTGCGGTCCAGATAGCAAGTTTGTCTGCCCTCAATCTGACCTTCTTATAGATTCCCCACTGAGTACAGACACTGCAACAACCTCACCCACCCCTTCTACGCAGTTCAACGCAAGCTTGTCCAAGCGGATAGTGGGCAGCTGAGACTATAACTGGTCATAGAACCTCCCACAAATGATCAGATGGTGTTCCCCCCCCCCCCCACCTCAGATCCCTGCTTCCAGCACCCCTCCCGCCCCCCAACCTCAGATCCCTGCTCCCAGAACCTCCCCCCCCCCCCTCCAAGCCCCCGACCCACCCTAGATCCCTGCTCCCACTCCCACCCCCACTGCCTCCAGAACCGATATGAGAAGCAATGTAAGCTGAGATTTGGGCCTCCTCCTTCGAGTAATTCAATTACGTAAACAAGACGCAGGGTCTAAGCCTATTATGGAGGGGGCAGGTTTTTCGAGTGAATTTTGCTGATGGTTTACAAAGCGACATTTTTTTAAATGTGCATTGATAGCATGTATGTGATGTGCCAAAGCTATTCATTTGGTGTTTAATGCAAAAGGCTTGAAGTTATTATTATTGTGATTTATTATTCTTATAAGTATGCGATGCAAAAAATCATGAGTTCTGCGCATGTGGCCTTTTTGCTGGTCTCAGTCTATGCAGGTTACATGTGTGTTACAAGATGTACATACCGTTGCTGTATATGTGGTTAAAAGTTCACTGGCTGTACCATGTTGTACCAAAGACAATGTACGACGAGATGCACCACTCAACGCTTTACCGCGAAATACAGATGCAGTGGCACCATCCCACAGCAAACAAGGTGCGCATTAAATGGCAATTGAAATTTTATATTTACACAGTGTATATCTCCTGCTGTAATTGTCACTATAATTGAATAATAATTATATAATTGAATAATAATTCACTATAATTGACTATAATTGTTGTACATTGTCTTTGATGGTACAGCAGTCAGGGTGGGCTAGGGAACCTGTCCCATTGTTTCAATGATACAGCAGTCAGGCTAGGCTGGGGGACCTGCCCAATTGCCTTGTTTGCCATTGGTTGGCAGCACTGCGTGATTATTTCAGTAATTCCTATATGAAAGCTCTGAGTGGCGCGTCTTATCGTACATTGTCTTTGGTTGTACCTAACCGCTTTGTTGGACTCTACTGTACAGTTTTGTTGATGTTTTTAGTCGCTATTGTCATCGTCCCCATTGAACATTGTTGGGGTCCACTCTTATCTCTGAGCCCCTTCCACCTGCTGTTACATTGATTGGTTGGTTTATTGGTTGATTAGAGCTTTGCATCCTAGTAACATCTTAGATCATATCGGGACTGGTCCCAATTTGTGACAGTACATTCTTCTGGTGACTTTATAGTGCTGACCCACTGAAATACCATGCCACTATAACCACAATCCCATATCTCTCTCAGTCAAAGTATCCTGAAATTTGAACCAACAAGTCCTTGCCCTATCCTAGTTATGCCAAGCGCCAAGCATAGTAGGGGCAAGTTTTACAAGTCATTGTTTTCATTCGGTTTTGGGATGATTCTCATTCTCCGGCAAGGGAATCCCATGTCCAACAACTAGGCCATTTCAACCAGTCGCCACTGCTATGTAGTACATTTTATACTCTAGCAAATGTGTTTTATTTTAATAATAATGTAAATTTAATAATAATAATAATAATAATGTAAATTTAATAATAATAACGATAATGTAAATTTAATTAGAATAATTATAATGTAAATTTAATAGAGCCTCCATTCTGAGGCACGGTATAAAAAACCCACAATATGACATATTTGCAACTTGGTTAAAATAGTTGAAAGGTAGAGAAATCTCATTAATTACCATAAAAAGCTACCTTAAGCAATCATCGTTCAAGTTTTGTGGATTTTCTGCGAAATGCTTGTTCTATGATTAGTTTACCCATTTATCACCTGTCCTCTCTTTGGTCGAGCCTCTTTCCATTAGTCACCTGTGAGTTGAGGCGTTAAAATATTTTCCAAGTATGACCACTTATAAGAAAACTGGACAACGGTTGGAATACATAAAAGTATCAATAAATCCAAATGGGATGGCCATTTGAGTAGGGTCTTCGCTTCCCATGTTGCAAGTCAAATCAAGGGCGTAGTAAATTGATACTTGTCTGATGCTCGGCATTACTAGGATAGGGCAAGGAACAGTGAAATGAAGAAGACCAATTGTCCGAAGTTGAAGTTGGAATTTCTCTTTTATCCTTGAGTGTTAAACTATAATTAAAATGAGTTGAGTGCCCGCTTCCCGTTTTGGTTGATCATGGGATTCAAATCCCTGAGTCAAACGAATGACTTAAAAATGTATACTTGTTGCTACCTAGATTGGCATTTGGCATTACTAGGATAGGAGATAGGGAATGAGGAAGACCAATTGTCCGTGATTGAAAATTCCCCTGCTTAATCAAATAATCTACATAAAAAACTAAAACAATCCAAAACAATGCAGTAAGCTCCTGGTTCCGGTAGAGGAAGATCAGGTTTAGAAGAGTGCGTTTTCAGCCACCTGACCTCTGTGTTGGCTCTTCCAGTTGGCGATGTCCTTTTTACTCCCCCCTCACTGACAACTGGGCCGCGTTCAAGTGTGCGCCTCAGAGAAATTCTGAACGTCACGCTAGTCTGAAAGGCATCTAGCTGTCGGGTGCCTCGAAAATGGCGGCCTCAATAGCTTCCACTTCCTGCAGCCATTTGCGATTGAAAGAACAGCTCTGATTGGCTCCAAGGCGCACCTTGAATGAAATTTGGCAAAAAAGACTTCACGGAGCTCTCTGGGAGTTGACTCTGAGGCACACCCTGAACGCGGCCCTTGACATGGTCTATAGTGTCTAAATGCAGTTAGTATGGCACACTTCTTAGAAAGCTGACCGTTGACCTAGTTCTGCTGATGTCATCACAGCATAGTGCCACCCGATGTGCAATCTACAGGGAAAGGGTTAGAAATAGTAGCATCCACCTCACATGAAAGATACGGAATACTTGAATATTGTTGATACCGTAACTTCTCCATTACAAGTCACACTTTCATTGTAAGTCACCGCCTGGCTTTGGGCTTCATGTTTGACTCTGTTCTACGCACACATCCTTCAGGGAAAACCCCAAATATAGGCCACCCGGTTGCGGACATTTTATGAGCCGCACCCTGTGAAATTGATTAATTAGTTTTTGTTGTTGCTTTTAATATGCTATAATGTACATAATATATATAGTAACCTTCTTAACAACCACAGATTATGTTGTTCTTTTGGTCTTTTTCAGGGAGAAAATTGTCTGTTTCAGACCTGACTGACTATATAGGTCACACCCTCTTTGGGGATCTCTCCTACGAGAGGTAAAAATGGTGTTGCTTGTAATGGATAATTTGTGGAAGTTGTTTCTTTTACTAGTTGGTACCCTTCCTGTAGTAGTAACGTGTATTGAAATGTTAGCATTTCACAGCCACTACCCAGCTGATTGTGCTATGGATACCAATACTGAACTGGAACTGACGAATCCAATCACGCTACCACTAACTAGCGCTATGATGTTCTCCACGTGAACAGAAGCTAGAGAATCAAATCACTCCACCCCAACAATGTCCATGGACTGCAGTTTTTCTACCAATGAAGTGATTCGATTGTTGTTCTGATGACTCTGGACCACTGGGTTCATCAAAGGCTGTGGTATGTGCTGTCCTGTCTGTAGGAAAGTGCATATAAAAGAGTCCTTGCTGCTTATTGGAAAGAGTAGCCTATGTGGCAGCAGCAGGTTTTTGAAAAAAGTATGTCAGAATGACCACATGTTTTACGTCCGATGATAAAAGTCAATGTGCTCTAGAGGCATCGTTAAATAAAACAAGCTTTACTTTACTGACAACTCTGAAAATTAGAATGGTGAGAACTTTGAAGCATTGCTCTCAAAACCACTGACAGTGCCCAATCAGATGGTGCATTATAAAATTAGCAGGGACGAATCCTATGATTAAGCCCATGTTTACAGCTCTTACTCCACAAGATCTAATTCCCATTGAAACTAATGTGGCGAGTGGCTACACAAGCTAAGCTGATTGGTTAGAAACTGTTGTCTGTGTTAATTGTGAAATAAGACTGTCATGTGATATTAAGTCAGGGTTCAGTGATCTGAGTAAGCAGCACTCAAGTAGTAAGACACATCCCACTCCTTGCCAGTGTGCTAAGCCCTACTTACTGGACAGTAAGGATGCAGTACTCTGTATATCATCTCTAATCCCTAGTTACTGTATATCATCATCTCTAAGCCCTAGTTACTGGACAGTGTGAGGATGAGGTACTCTGTATATCATCTCTAATCCCTGGTTACTGTATATCATCTCTAAGCCCTAGTTACTGGACAGTGTGAGGATGAGGTACTCTATATCATCTCTAAGCCCTAGTTACTGGACAGTGAGGATGAGATACTCTGTATATCATCTCTAAGCCCTCGTTACTGGACAGTGTAATGATATAGTGCTCTATATATCATCCATATATTTACTGGACAGTAAAAATGCAGTACTGTGTATATCACCTTCCCTATTCCCTAGTTACTGGACAGTAAGGATGCAGTACTCTGTATATCATCATACCTATGCTCTAGTTACTGGACAGTGATGCAGCTAGCTGGTGCCCCAGTGACATCTGGGATGGAGTATGGGGCCTCAATAGAATCTTCAGTGTAAAGGCCGTCACATTACGGTGTATGGCGGGAGCGTATTGAAAACCTACGTAGGTCCTGCACGTGCCGGCCTATGATGACATTTGGTGACCTTTCGGGTGGTTTTGAGCATATGTGGAACCTATGAGGAGCGTATGGGAGCGTGCTGTGACATTTTTTGATGGTTTTAATTGGCATGTGGAGCGTACGAGTAGCGTATGAGTCAAGTCGATGTCGAGACCTATGGCATACGCTTGGAATACGCTGTGCATATGCTGTGCATACGCTAGGAGTATGCTCCCATACATAACTCGTAGGTTATGCGTACGCTACATACGCTAGAGATATGCTAGAGATACGCCGGTGACGCAAGTTGAGCGTATGAAAAACCTATGCCGGCGTACCCCTAGCGTACGAGGAGCATATGCCGGCGTATGAGGAGCGTATGCCGGCGTATGAGTAGCGTATGAGCCATACGCCCTCATAGGTCGAGATTTTTTGAGCATGCACAAACAAATTTGGACGGACGGATTTATGAAAGCGTATGGCGGCGTATGCCTCATACGCTTCACATAAGCCGGCATCTGAGTAGCGTATGCATAGTGTATACGTAGCATATGCCGACGTATATGACGTAACGTGCCTACGCCGCCATACGCTCCCGCAAAAAAAACTAATGTGACAGCCCCTTTAGACATTGATTGTTCATTAGTGCAATCGTTACATAAGGTGCCCCGCGTCTGAATGTTTGATACAGGATATCTTGTTTACAAGCAGTGCGGCTTTGGTTTGCAGTGCACACAGTGTAGCATTGCTAGTGTACCAATCGTAGTGCTGTTTCATTTGAGACTGACCAATCACACACAGTCTTAACATCTGCACCGGATGCACTCTCAATACACATCCACATGTTCAGGAAACAAATTGCTGTTTAGTAAGTGAAAAGAAATCATTAGATTATAGCTCTCCCCCCCCCCCCCCCCCCTCCCAAATAAGAATTACCGGGTCAATCATTGACCTCCACTGGAGGTCAGCAGGTACTTACTCTGATTGATTAGTAATGACCCGGGTGTAGGATGTAAAAAAAAGACTTGATAATTCCAGAGTTATTTGTATCTCCATTGATTGACACGGATTTAATGTTGGTAGACATAATTAAACCAACTGTATTCTATTTTGGTGTCGTACTTAAGGTTGCATAGTCCAATGAAAGCATGACATTTTCAAAAGTAAAACCTAGATTTGAACCTACATAGTCAACTTAAATGCTGGTACAGATATTAAGCATATGATGCTAAACAGAAGGGCGTACTAAGACAATTTAATAGAATCTGTTAGTACTGAAGCCTATGGGGCTAGAGTTTTGGCTAACATGCCAACATTAATTTAGCATCCAAAATTAATTTATAATGCCAAAATTAATTTAGCATCTTCAGACTAAAGTAAGGTAGATTATAACGTTCCACCTAATATATTTTTCTCAGAAAATGATCGAAACTCAAAACCATCGGACCACTCAACTTTAACATCTGCTAAGATAAAACAGGTACAGCTTGTGTATTCACAAGCAGTGACAAGCTATATGCAGCTATCTCCATTGAGTTTGTATTCCAATGGTGGAATAACTAATGCAATCATCATATTCTGTACTTTATTTATTATCTCACTGGTCTTCAAAGAAAATGACGCGGTTGCCTGAGTTATAGTCCTTAACTCGTCATGTATTCTCCTGAACCAATCGGTATGTAGAGTTATAGGTCATTACACAATTCCTGTTGTGTATAGTACTCTTTGTACTAGACCTGACTGTGGTGAGGCTTGGCAATCGTACTCCACTATCACCTTATTAACGTCATATCGGAAACGAGGCTTGCTGAGCAGGCTTCGCTCATTTGTTTACAACACAATGGCACTACGTAATATGTACAAATGAATTTGAGTGACATAAGAGGTTATGGTGGTGGGCAGCATAATGATGATAAATATGGGCACCGACCAAAGCACAGGTAATGGGAACCTAAATAGTAATTCATTTGAACAATCAGTTCATTCAGTTTTGCCACCTTGATTCTATGGTTGGTTCGGCTATTGTGGTGCGACCTAATGGGGAAAAAAGCAAACTGGCAATCGTCTATCTAAGTACTGTGTTTTTGAACACCTGGGCCGTAATCGATTAACACGACCCAGGCGACTCGGCTCACCCGAGTCATCAGAATTTCAAATAGAGTGGAGTCGACAAATACACGTGCCGTGTGCATAACAACCTGACCCCAATAACCCACCTCTTGGCTGGGGTGGCTAGGAGGTATGACGTCATGTTTGCGCTGGTACCGTCCTGCAGGATAACAGCCACCGGTACCAGTCATACATGTTTATTTTGCGTAATAACAGATTAATGAAATGGAAATATCACTAAACTATGCCATCAAAAAACAATTTAAATCCTATTTTGCTGTAGTTATATTGGTTATTAAAAAATGTTTTGGATTAAGCCACCATTTTTTCCACCCCGTGCGTGGAGAAGCATATTCGATTATTCAACCCGAGTCTGTAGGACGTGTGCATGTGCCAAAAAGTGGCTCGGGTGACCCGAGTTCATTAATCGATTACCCCACAGGAGTTTCATGCCATGTAAAATGCTGCCGCCATCAGCACCCTCTTGAGTCACGTTTCCTGTTTGTTGTGTGAGTAAGGTCTGGGCATTCTTTGTTAATGTGTGGATGGCAGAAATCTTTAGGTGCCACAGATTTGACAAATACACTGTTTCAGGGTTGTGATATATTACCACAACTTATTGTTATTATTTAAGGGCATTGAAAACAAGAGAAGACTGGGTAGAAATCTACCCAAAGTCTTGTTATATTATATATATATACAACAATATATAACTATATAGATAATATATTGGAACAAAGGCTTATGGTGGCTGTATCAATATGACTTTTGCGCTTTAATTTAAGCAGTGAGCTGCTCAGGGGGAATGCTCCAATAATGCACCCGTTCAACCTATTCACTTACGTCCCTTCTGTATTAGTCTACTACTTCTATTGCCAACAAGCCGCAATGCTTGAATGCCATAGCAGTTCTATACATACATACATAGATAACTATATATATATGTGATATTATTTGTATATGTTGCCATCATTCAGAATTGCTTGCCATGATGTCTTTGGCTGAAAGTGGGAGTTGTACTTTGTATGTGCCAGTGAAGGAGATGGTGGCCGCTTTTTTCCTGTAAACTATTTTCCTGCGACTATTTTTTATCTTGTATACATTGCAAATAATGTACAAAAATCTAAGTGACTCATATAAAGCAAATTTGCATAGAAGACTATTTTGTGTTTACTAATTGATACTAATTGATACTTTAGTTACTTTCCTATTTAGCATTTGTATTATTCGCCAAGTCCAGTGCCGGATTAAGCTAGTAGCAAAAGTAGCGTAAGCAACGAGCCCCATATTTTCAAGAGCCCTACGTTAAATGCTTGCAAGCTACCAATTGATACCTAAATGTAAGTAGTGCTATTAGTGAAATGTCAAACATAGTTGTCATATTATCTGGCTGTTTAGTAAATGAAAAGAAATTACTTTACAATGCAAGTAAATTTGAATGGGAGCTTTCTATTGTAGCAGGAGGAATTGAGAGGAGGATGCAGCACTCAACTCAACAAAGAGATGAGTGCTGCAGAAACTTGTTAGTGTAGGCTGGGGAGGCAAGGAAGGATCTAAATGGTGAAAATAGGTTATTGACAGTACTATACAAGTGTGTATGATTATAGTACATTTTTGAATGGTAGGTTTCAGATCAGAGTGGGGAATATGACAGTGTTCCAAAGGAGCAGTCAGGGCTCGAGTGGCTGCTTGATCTGCTCTCATTTCCTGGGATACCCACATGACTGGGCACCCAACATAGGTGAATATCAAATTTTGCTATTCAAGTTGTTAAAAAGATCGCTGTGAATATGGCCTATGCTGCCGACATGGGGTAAAGAAGCCAATCAATGTTAATAAGATTGATTGATTGGTGGTTTCTTTACGCCGTGTCGGCAGCATAGGCCATATTCACGGCGAGAATTGTTTGTTTTTTTATTCAACCATCGCCTTTACATATAATGTAAAAGCATACAATCAGTTAGGTGTCAATAGACACTTATTAATTTTTAAAAGCCCAAAATCATATAATTAAATAAAATAGATGAGAGAATTAATTAATATAAATTGTTTTAATGAATTATATGAATTATATGAGGCGGTACAGACCAGCTGCCCTCAAAAAAGCTAAAATGTCTTCTTGTTTAACTTTGGTAAAAAGGTCACGCATGCTGTTTGCAGTGTAAAATTGTTGGCGCAGTGCCATAAAATCAACACAGTTTAATAAAATGTGCTTGACTGTCAGTAGGGACTGACATCCAATACATTCAGGGGGAGGGTCCCCCTTGAGCAGGAAAACATGTGTTAGCCACGAGTGGCCAATACGGCAGCGGCTAAGGACCACTTGGTCCCGCCGACCCCCCAAATGAGAATGTGGTGGTTTTCCCACAGATGGTTCAATTTCTTTAAGTTTATTAATGTTTTCATCCCACTCATGTTGCCATTTGGATTTGATGTGGGTGGCTATTAGTGGTTTCAGATCAGAGTGGGGTATCGATTGATTGATTGATTGGTGGTTTCTTTACACCGTGTCGGCAGCATAGGCCATATTCACGGCGAGAATTGTTTGTTTTTTATTCAATCATCGCCTTTACATATAATGATTGATTGATTGGTGGTTGCTTTACGCCGTGTCGGCAGCATAGGCCATATTCACGGCGAGAAATGTTTGTTTTTGTTCAAACCATCGCTTTTACATGTAAAAGCATACAATCAATTTTGTGTCAATGGACACTCATGAATTTTGTAAACTCACAATCATATAGCTAAATAAAAGTCTAAATGATAGTATTATTCACTGATGAAATTTGTTTAAAAACCTATATGAGTTGGTACAAACCAGCTGCCCTCAAAAAGGCTAAAATCTTTTCTTGTTTTACTTTAGTAAAAAGGTCTTGCATGTTGTTTGCAGTGTAAAATTGTTGGCGCAGGGCCATGAAATCCACACAGTTTAATAAAATGTGTTTTAATGTCAGTGGGGACTGACATCCAATACATTCAGGGGGAGGCTCCCCCTTGAGCAGAAAAACGTGTGTTAGCCACGAGTGGCCAATATGGCATCTTGTTAAAACAACCTGGTCGTGTCGCCCTTCCAGGCGACTCTGCGGCAGTCCGTTCACGGAGGGGGTAATTCTATGGAGTTTGTTGTCTGGGTGTTCATCCCATTCGATCTGCCATAGGTTCCAAATGTATTTTTGAATGGTAGGTTTCAGATCAGAGTGGGGAATATGACAGTGTTCCAAAGGAGCAGTCAGGGCTCGAGTGGCCGCTTGATCTGCTCTCTCATTTCCTGGGATACCCACATGACTAGGCACCCAACATAGGTGAATGTCAAATTTTGCTATTGAAAGAGAGTTTAGTTTAATGAGTACTTTAAGTAGTATTGGGTGGTCCAGTTTCCTATTGTTTAAAGCCTGAAGGCAGGAAAAAGAGTCAGTGAAAATGATGAATTTATGACTGGCTGAGGTTTCGATGCACTCTAACGCGAGTAGGAGTGCTCGTGCCTCAGCAGTAAAGATGGAACTCTGATCTGGAATACGCGTACCTAGTTCACGTCCGTGGACGATTGCTGCCGCAGAGACTCTGTTGTCTGTCTTTGACCCATCCGTGTAAACGGCTAGGTGGGCGCTAAAAGCACTTCGCACATCGATAAAGCTTTCATGATATGAAAGTGGGTGCGTTTGACTTTTCTTTGACATGGCCAGCTGGAGGATGATGTTTGGTTTCCTCAGCTGCCAGGGAGGAACATCTGAATATTGTGAGGGTGCTATGTTATGTATATTTGCCCTCAAGGCCTCCAAATGAGGCTTTATTCTGAGGCCTAACGGCTTTATGTATGTTGGCCTTGATTCATAGAGGTGTTCATATGGTGGCATAAAAATGGAGTTATATGCAGGATTTAAAATATTTCCTTTTAATTTTATCGCATATTGCATAGACAGTTTGAGCCTTCTACTTTTAAGGGAAGGCTCTCGGCCTTCGACATAAAGGCTCTGGACGGGTGAGGTTCTAAAAGCCCCCAGGGCCAGCCGAAGGCCTTGATGGTGTATAGTGTCTAACTGTGATATGTATGATTTCCTGGCTGAACCATAAACAATACAGCCATAGTCCAATTTTGAACGTATTAAAGTTCTATATAATTGGAGCAGAACAGTGCTATCTGCTCCCCACTGTGTGTGGGCTAGAACTTTTAAAATGTCCAGTCCCTTAAGGCACCTGGACTTTAAGTACTTTATATGAGGGATAAAAGATAATTTGTTGTCAAAGATGACTCCTAAAAACTTGTTCTCTTTGACGACTTTTATGGGATCATTTCCAATTGTTAAATTAGGTTCATGGTGCAAAGTCCGTAAAAGACAAAAGTGCATGCAAACGGTTTTCGATTTGGAGAATCTAAAACCATTTTCCATTGCCCATGAGGAAAGGCTATTTATATTTAATTGGAGTTGCCGTTCTATAGTGTTCATATTTTTACCTTTATAACATATTAAAAAGTCATCTACATAGAGACTGCAGGATACAGTACTCTTAATGGATTTGACTATATTGTTAATTTTAATGCCAAAAAGGCTAACAGATAGAATACTACCCTGAGGTACACCCATCTCCTGATCAAAAGGATCAGAGAGGGTAGCATTGACCCGAACTCTAAAGTTCCGGTTTGATAAGAATTTAGAAATGAAAATGGGCAAGCGCCCTCTAAAACCCATATTGAACAAATCCTTCAGGATGCCGTACTTCCATGTCGTGTCGTATGCCTTTTCGAGATCGAAAAACACGGACACGACATCTATATGTCGTTTACTTAAAGGTATTCTATAAGGTTTGACTGAGAGTTTCCTTAAAATGTTAAATGTTTAAATTTTTCTCAACAAAGACAACCAAAAATGAAACTTACCTGGTGGATTAGGCCACATAAAACTTGGTTGTTTTTGCAGATTCACGCTTATATAGTCTTACAAGATCCAAGATGGCCGTGGTCACATGAGGTGATCCCTCAATCACATAATGCAGTGGTCACATGACTCAATCCTCCAATAGGAATACAATGCAGTGGTCAATGATCATAACAATGCCATGTGGGGGGGAAGGGGGCATGTGAGGTGACTCTTCCCAAGACTTTCCTAGCCAGGCTTGGAAGTGACACTCCCTCTCAAGGACTATTCAATATACAAGTTCTATACTCAATGAATAATAGTTCACCAATTCCACACATATCCCTCATATGCCTTTGGGTTTTTATAGTTTAACATTTATCATTATATAGACAGTTTGTAATTTATTATAGTAACTTCACCTCGGTTGACATGTATTATATCGGACAATTTTACAACGTACTCCGCCCCTCCACTTCTTACCATCTGCCCAGCATATAGCAAGAAGTGCACAGTACTACGTTGTCACCTTTATATCCTCTTTAATATCTTCTACATCTTTTATCAACCTAAACAATAAATTGAGTCTGCAATAGTCGCGCTAATAGATAAGGTACATCTGACTTCGAGAGCAAAAAGAAAAAAATTCCGAAAATTTTCATTTTCCTTTTTTTTTATGGTATTTAATAAAATAATTCTATATTTTATTTTTATAATTTAAATATTAACTATGTTTCAAGTCTTATTTTACCCCGCTGATAACATATATGATGTCTCAAGGAGCATACGATTCATTTGCCATCATTTTTAGCTTATTCCGAGCATTTTTTAGTTTTGTGACGGTTTAGAGGTCGTTCTGCAACGATTCTAAGGCACAGTCCAGTCACTTAGCATCGATCTTACATTAGTGCTCAATCGGATTTGGTATCTGCTGTCAAATATTCCAACATCGCTGCGCTTTTACAAGGCTTTTTGTTTTACCGAATGCTAAACTCGTAGAAAACCTGCGACGTCGATGGTAGACGCGTGGTTGATCGACAGGTCCTCATAGGATTAACATTACGGAACTCAATCCAATGAGAAAACAAGGCCTAAGCGGTTTGAATCGATGACCTAGTTTTAGGAACTATTTTCTTGCAAATCTAGACCAAAATCTTCGATTTCACCAATTTTAAGTCGTTTTATCCCGAAATAATGGCAAAAGATGAATCAATATGTGTTTTTGTAACTCCTGTACAAAGACAAAGCATCAATTATCAGTTTTAACAATCATAATCGCATCAACAGAAATTCACATATACGATAGCGTAACTTAGCAGCATAATGTAAACAAAGCAATGACAGTGGCTCTTTTTGAACTTCAAAACCATAATACTTATCTATATTATTAAATAATAATAGATCTACATGCTTTTGCTCAAGTTTAACGTATAGAATAGTAGTATTCGAATGTTCTGTATTCGTTGACGTCGATGATCGATGTCAAGACGTTTTCTCCACGAAACGGCAATTTTATATTGAATATAATTGTCTCTGATTTATTGGATATGCATCACCTGTGCTTATATGCATCTCAATTACCTTAATAGCTTTAAGTTTATCATTAGAATCAGGAAATATCAAGGGAAAATGCTTTTTCCAATAGTCTACTTCTAGAACTATTCCTGCCATTTTTCTATCAATTAATTCTAAACTACTCCATGGATGTACAATATCACATAAGGAAACAAATTTATTTC
>CM059186.1:1745463-1766927 GCA_030323885.1 Branchipolynoe longqiensis | reverse complement strand
AAGAGGCCCCTTGTGTATTCCTTTGGACAAGAGGCCCTCGTGGATGCCCTCAGAGAGAGGCCGCTCTTGGATGCCCTCGGACAGAGGCCCCTCGTGTATGCCCTCGGCAAGAGGCCCTCGTGCATGCCCGCAGAGAGAGAGAGGGCCCTTGTGGATGCCCTAGGACAGAGGCCCCTCATGTATGCCCTCGGACAAGAGGCCCTCGTGCATGTCCTCAGAGAGAGAGGCCCTTCGTGGATGCCCTCGGACAGAGACCCCCTTGTGTGTGCCCTCAGTCAGAGAGGCCCCTCATGTATGCCCTCAGAAAGAGGCCCCCTCGTGTATGCCCTCAGACAAGAGACCCTCGTGGATACGATCAGAGAGAGTCCCTCTGACAAGAGGCCCCCACGTGGATGCCCTCAGGCGCCTCCCCCCCCCCCCCACCCCCCCCCCCCCCCCCCCCCCCCCCCCCGTGGCCCGGTCACGTCGGTGCCGCGTCCTAAGGTAGGCCGCGTTCAGATTCGATATTTTTGTTGACGAGGACTCTTCTGCTGATAACGCGTCTGAGATAAGAACGTCAGCAGCAGTCGACGACCGGGGGAGGAGGGAGTAGTCGCTATACGGGGCGTCTCCTTGTATATTTATGCAGATATAATACACACATTATGCAGACACGCAGGCCTTCATATACTTATACATATAGACAGGTATGCATTATGTGATGTATAGCGCGTCATACAAGTATACATGCTAGGAGAATATATATATATACTTTGCTATTGTTTCTCCATCGGCGAATTGGTGGAGTGCCCCCCTCGCGCCGCACACACTGGAGGCGCGCAGGCACACACATACTTGTATACACACACACTGGAGGCGCAGGCACACACACACATACTTATACACACACTGGAGGCGCAGGCACACACATCCTTATACACACACTGGAGGCGCAGGCGCGCACACATACTTATACACATACACTGGAGGCGCAGGCACACACACATATACTTATACACACACTGGAGTTTACCTGAGAGGAGAAACAACTACCGGATTCCTACGTGGACAGTGCTGGGTCTGGCACTGTCCAGGCCTGGATGCGCCTCGTTTAGATCAAGCTGCACGTGTTGCATTCAAACAGCCGGCACCGCACAATAAAGCTACGTCCGGCCGTGGCGCCACCTGGTGTCGGTGGCGGGAGACTCGGGCAGCCCTAAGTGCGCAGTCTCTGCGGCCAGTCTCTGGTATCGGAAGACAATGAATCGCCGTCTTTCTGTTTAGAGAATGCCGCCGACCCTGACCGATAAGACAACGGACTAATCAGCGACAAGGCGCGCTTATCGCAGCACTATCGAACCGCGCTGCATTGTGGGTCCTCCAGAGGGTGATAGGGAGGAAAACCCCACCGCACCGCACAGCACAGCACCCGCCGGGCGAGCTTGAGTGAGTGTGTGTGTGTGGGGGTTGTTCATGTGTGTTGTGTTGTGTGTATGTCTGGTATGTGTGTGTGACTGAGTGAGTGAGTGAGTGAGTGAGTGAGTGCTGAGTGCTGAGTGTTGTCAGTGCTACAATAGCAACAAGTGTCAGTTAACACTGCACCGCTCCTGTTACGTACAACAAGGACTAGACACACTCGCTTCTTATCTGGGCATAACACACATAATAACCATAAACAATACATTAAAAATACATACATAGGCCTCTCATGAACGGCGACACAATGGTGGACTGATAGGGTCGGTCCCCGCCACTCACCGCGCGCAGTCCCCTGTGTATACGGTGTATACTGTGCATACGGTCTATACGGTGTATACTGTGTATACGGTGTATACTGTGTATATGGTTATACGGTTATACAGTTATACAGTTATACTGTGTGTACGGTTATACGGTATATACGGTGTATACTTGTATACGGTGTATACAGTGTATACAGTGTATATGGTTATACGGTGTATACTGTTAGACAGTTATACAGTGTATACAGTTATACTGTGTATATAGTTATACTGTTATACTGTGTGTACGGTTATACTGTGTATACGGTGTATACTGTGTATACTGTTATACTGTGTATACTGTCGATTGATCACCAACTCGGGAAATTAAATTAGAAGTCACACGGCCCGGTCACTTGCTCCGGCTCAGAGTGGAAGTGGAGAAGGCGAGGCGAGGCGAGGCGAGGCGAGGCCGGATTGTGGCAGTCTCGTCTCGGTAGTGAGTAGAGTCACTGCGCGGAACAGCCAGACCTGCCCTTCCCTATTGCCACTTGACGCCGACAGGTGGCACTTTTGCCGGTCGTGCAGGCCGGACGGCCGCTAGGTGGCGGGCAGGTGTCGTCACAGGGAGCTGCTCACCTTGCTGCACCTGGCGGCGGCCGGACGCACTAACTCTTCAGCCATCTGGCGGTGAGTGAGTGAGTGAGTGAGTGAGTGAGTGAGTGAGTGATAGACGGCCACGTGGGCGCGGGACACTGGTGTGTGTGTGTGTGTGTGTGTGTGAGGGGGGGGGGGCGTGCAGCAGGTGAGCTGTGAGCAACACCTCCAGTGGAGCGGCAGCGCGCGTCTGTTCGTCTGCGCGTGCGCACTGTCACCCGCCGCGCGGAAGTTGCCTCGGCCCGCCTCCGTCTGTCTGTGCGTCCGCCCGCCCGTTTGTCTGTGCATCTGCCCGTGAGCGGTGCGCCAAGCTCCGCCACCTGTAGTCCAGGTCTGAACAGTGGCCGGTCCCCGCTGGTCCCCTGCCTGTCGCCGGTCACCTCGCCCAGGAGCCGGCTCTCTAACCGTGACCCGAGTCACGCGACGCGACGCCACTCCCGTGTTCGCCGCCCCGGGCCTCCCTCCCGGCCGCCCCCGATGCGCTCGGCCGCCGACACGCCCCGGTCAACTAGCCGGGCGTCGGCAGCCGGCCGCCCGCCGAGCGACACAGGAGGAGGAGGAGGAGGAGGAGGAGGAGGAGGAGGGAGTGTTAGTGTTAGAGATGCCCATGTATCCCCAGGCGGGGGGCGGGGCTTACCCCGGCTACGAGGCCGACTGGATGATGGGCGGGCCGCCCCCGCCCCCGCCCCCGCCCCCGCCGCCGCCCCCGGACGTCCCGCCCGACATGGCGCACGGCATGCCGGGATCCTTCACAAGCTTCCTCAACTCCGTCGACGGTAAGCTTCGCCTCGTGTTTGTATCTAAGGTCTGCGACGATTGGTTAATTGATTTAATATTATTTTTGTTGGTACATTAGTTGATTAAGAAGGTGAAATTTCAATTCACGGACAATTGGTATTCCTCATTCCACTGCTATGAAGCGACAAGTGTCAATTTTTTAAGTCATTGGTTTAACTCGATCAGGATTCGAATCCGTGGGTTCGAATCACACGATCTACCGAAACGGGAGACGGATGCTCAACTCATCCATCCATCCCGTCTGATTAATTAATTGATTAATTGAATGATTAATTGCTGTGTCCCAGCGGCGTCTGAGGTTACATGAGATCGGCTACTGCCGATGTGCGCCTATTACAGCTTTATAGTGCTGCCCTACTGAGATGCCTCCCAGCCAGTACCATGACGCTATATCCCACTCAGTCACATTATCCTGACGCTGAGCCAACCAGTCCTTGTGCTATTCTAGTACAAAGACGGGATAGCCGAATGAGTTGAGCGCCCGTCTCCCATTTTGGTAGATCGTGGGGTTCGAACCAATGGGTTCAAACCCATGTCGAGTCAAACCAATGACTTAAAAATTTATATTTGCCACTTCCTACTCATAGCCAGGCGCTCGGCATTAATAGGATAGGGAAACGACTGGTTAGCTCAGTGTCAGGATAATGTGACTGAGTGGGATATCGGGTCATGGTGCTGGCGGCCTGATTTCCCAGTGGGGCAGCACTATAAACTTGCGATGAGTGCACTGTCACAAGTCGGTACCGGTCCTGATATAACCTTAGATGTTGCTAGGACGTAAACCAACAACAAACCAGATGAACTGGTTGTTGTACAAATGTGTCCCAACAACAGACACAACTAAATATTTAAAAAAAGAAAATATAATCACTCAGGATGTAGTTCCCCCAGCCCCCACCCCACATATTCTATCCAATGAGTGAAACAATGTCGGTGGGTGAACCAGAATATTGGGTTTCAACAAGTTAGTTTCAGTTGATGGCAGTGAGGATACATTGTAGCCGCTTGCCGTGCGCTGGTTCTTGGTCGGTTCGCTGTTTGGGTGGAAGTTGCCATGCGCTGGTACTGGGTCGGTTCGCGGTTTGGGTGGAAGCTGCTGTGCGCTGGTTCTTGGTAGGTTCGCTGTTTGGGTGGAAGTTGCCATGCGCTGGTACTGGGTCGGTTCGCTGTTTGGGTGGAAGCTGCCGTGCGCTGGTTCTTGGTAGGTTCGCTGTTTGGGTGGAAGTTGCCATGCGCTGGTACTGGGTCGGTTCGCTGTTTGGGTGGAAGCTGCCGTGCGCTGGTTCTTGGTAGGTTCGCTGTTTGGGTGGAAGTTGCCGTGCGCTGGTTCTGGGTCGGTTCGCTGTTTGAATGGAAGTTGCCGTGCGCTGGTTCTTGGTAGGTTCGCTGTTTGGGTGGAAGTTGCCATGCGCTGGTTCTGGGACGGTCGCTGTTTCGGTGGAAGTTGCCGTGCGCTGGTTCTGGGTCGGTTGGCTGTTTGGGTGGAAGTTGCCATTCGCTGGTTCTGGGGTGGTTGGCTGTTTGAGTGGAAGTTGCCGTGCGCTGGTTCTGGGTCGGTTCGCTGTTTGAATGGAAGTTGCCGTGCGCTGGTTCTTGGTAGGTTCGCTGTTTGGGTGGAAGTTGCCATGCGCTGGTTCTGGGATGGTTCGCTGTTTGGGTGGAAGTTGCCATGCGCTGGTTCTGGGTCGGTTCGCTGTTTGGGTGGAAGTTGCCATGCGCTGGTTCTGGGTCGGTTCGCTGTTTGGGTGGAAGTTGCCGTGCGCTGGTTCTGGGTCGGTTCGCTGTTTGGGTGGAAGTTGCCATGCGCTGGTTCTTGGTCGGTTCGCTGTTTGGGTGGAAGTTGCCATGCGCTGGTTCTGGGTCGGTTTGCTGTTTGGGTGGAAGTTGCCATGTGCTGGTTCTGGGTCGGGTCGCTGTTTGGGTGGAAGTTGCCGTGCGCTGGTTCTTGGTCGGTTCGCTGTTTGGGTGGAAGTTGCCGTGCGCTGGTTCTGGGTCGGTTCGCTGTTTGGGTGCAAGTTGCCATGCGCTGGTTCTGGGTCGGTTCGTTGTTTGGGTGGAAGTTGCCGTGTGCTGGTTCTGGGTCAGTTCGCTGTTTGGGTGGAAGTTGCCATGTGCTGGTTCTGGGTCAGTTTGCTGTTTGGGTGGAAGTTGCCGTGCGCTGGTTCTGGGTCAGTTCGCTGTTTGGGTGGAAGTTGCCATGTGCTGGTTCTGGGTCAGTTCGCTGTTTGGGTGGAAGTTGCCGTGCGCTGGTTCTTGGACGGTTCGCTGTTTGGGTGGAAGTTAAAGCTGCGTAGTCTCATGGAAGCGTCACATTTTCTAGACCAAAACACTCACCCAGATTTGATCCTACATGTCCAACTTAGATACAGGCGTTAAACATTTGTTGTGGCATAGAAGGAATCTAGAGTCGATTTAATATAACCTGTTATTGCTGATGTTTTTCATTTAAGAATTTTGATGTGCATTTGAATTGCATTTCTAGAGATGTTTTCCTGATCATTTGTGGAGCATATCAGTTGGTTGGTTGTTTGGAGATTTTCGTCCTGGCAACATCTAAGGTCATATCAGGATGGGTACCAACTTGTTACAGTGCACACTCATGGCAACTTTATAGTGCTGCCCTACTGGGAAATCAGGTCGACAGCACCGTGACCTGATATCCCACTCAGCCACATTATCCTGACACTGAGCCAATTAGTCCTTGCCGTATCCTATTAATGCCGAGTGCCCTGCTAGGAAGCGACAAGTATCAATTTTAAATTTATTGGTTTGACTCAACCGGGGTCCGAACCCACAAAGGTTCGGATCCCCTGATCTCCCAAAACAGGAGACGGACGCTCAACTCATTCAGCCATCCCGTCTGGACCCCCGGAAAACACCATCACAAAACCACCTTGAGGTAATTGTGAATTCAGGAACACCAGTTCCTTGCCGGACGTCACATGACAGCACAATCTGAGCCGTAGGCAGAGATTAATTTAATCTCAAAGAGCATCAGAGCAAATTCTTAGCAGCTTTCTGCTTGAACTTAGTTGAAGATGGCCAAATGAGTTGAGCGCCCGCGCCCCGTGGGGCAGGTCGTGGGGGTTCAACTCGACGGGAGGTTCAAATCTGGTCGAGTCAAACCAATGACTAAAAAGTTTATATTTGTCACTGCTGAGCCTGGCACTCGGCGTTACTAGGATAGGGCAAGGGCTGGTTTGCTAGGATAATCTCTTCTCAGCACCTGGCGTGATGGCCGAATTGGTACTGCTAGAGCACAGGCCTTGCATGCGGACGGACGATCAGGAGTTTAGTTCCCGGTTGAGTCAAACCAATGCTTACAAAATTGATACTTGTCACTTTATAGCCTGGCGCTCGACATTAATAGGATAGGACAAGGACTGGTTAGCACAGTGTCAGGATAATGTGCCTGAGTGCGATATCAGGTCATGGTGCTGGTAGTCTGGTCTTCCAGTGGGACAGCACTATAAAGCTAGAACTACAGCGAGTTGGGGAGTCATGTTCGATTGCAACAATTGTGAATAGTCAAGTTTTCTAGGTCATTTCCACCAAGCGCTATCAGTATCACTTCGATTCTTTAAAAGCAAGTGAACAACAACAACGACACCCGCCATTGTTAGATACTAATTATTGTTGATTGTAGCGCCTGGTCTAGACTCCCCCCCACCCCCCACCCCCCCACCCCCCCACCCCCACCCCGCCACACGGAGACATGGCTGTGTGGGCACTGTTTCTGCTGCTTTCAGTTTTACGCAAACCAGGCGCAGGTCAGTTGAGATATTAATTAGATGACTGGTTGGTTGTTGGAGTTTTAGATCCTGGCCACATCTACGGTCATATCAGCAGGACGGGTACCGACTTGTGGCAATGCACACGTATGGCTAAGTAGCAAAAGGTTACAATTTTGTACCTTCTTGGACATCATGGTATCGAACCCACGACCGCGGACACGGAAGCGGACACTTGAACCACCAGTCAACTAAGTCCGAAGTAGCGAGTCAGTGTGGGTATTTCGGACAGCGGGTGGGTCGGGCAGGAGAGGAGCGTGGGGGTGGGGGGGGGGGGCGCTATCATTGGTTGTCCCTATGCGCATACTGCGACAAGCACCCAGAGGGTAGCAGGATGAAGGTTGATCTCAGGTTACATCAAACCTGGGTGATAACGAAGCCCAACAAGCATGCACGGCGTCACTCATAGCATCACTCACACTCATATCATCACAACGTCATCACTCACAGCACCACTCATAACGTCACTCGTGGCATCACTCAGCGTCAGTCATAGCATCACTCACAGCGTCACTCACATCATCACTCAGCATCACTCATAGCGTCACTCATAGCGTCACTCTTAGCGTCACTCATGGCATCACTCAGCATCAGTCATAGCATCACCCATAGCATCACTCATACTCATAGCATCACAGCATCAGTCACATCATCACTCATAATGTCACGCACAGCGTCAGTCACAGCTTCACTCATAACGTCACTCATAGCATCACTCATAGCATCACTCATAGTGTCACTCATGGTCATATTGTCACTCATAGCATCATACACTTACATCACTTACATACACTACGCACACTGACATACCATCTACACACACTCAGATACATCGCCTACATACACACCCAACCACACACTACCTACACTTACATCACTTACATACACTACGGACACTGACATACCATCTACACACACTCAGATACAGCACCTACATACACACCCAGCCACACACTACCTACACTTACATCACTTACATACACTACACACACTGACATACCATCTACACACACTCAGATACATTACATACACACACACCCAGCCACACACTACCTACGCTTACAGTTACCACTTACATACAATACGCACAGAAAATATTAATATTCTAGAAATACTAACGGTGGCATTGCACTTAGAATACAAAGAACTGCTCTAGCAGCTGAGAAGGGTCATAATAGCCAAATGACAATACTGCCATTAGTAATGGTCACAGCGTCAGTGGGCACTGAATAACCTACTGAGCTTTTGACTATGTAGAAAAGTACAAAACACGACCTTGAGGTGCCTGTGCTGAGAACTGAAAGCTCCAACTGCGGGTGCTCCAAGAGAAGCGCATTAGCTATGAGCATATACACTTGGAATAGCCAAAGCAGTGATCTAAGAAACACAAAAACACTAAAAGAATCAAAAAGAAAATTAAGAAAGGTTGCAAGTGAGATATAGATAAAGAAATATGTACTAAGTAATAGATCAGGGATAAACATTAGGTAAGCCATAAAACACTGCCAGCGGCCTGATATCCTAGTGGGGCAGGCCTATAAAGTCGCCATATGTGTGCACTGTCACAAGTCAGTACCCGTCCTGATATGACCTTAGATGTTGCTAAGACGTAAAACTCCAACAAACACACCGGTGTTCTCCGGAACTTCCTGATCAATGTTAGTTTTGTTACTCCTGCCGTTAGCTCCACCTGTCGATCATGAGAAAGCGCTTCTCACCCAAAAGGTCCAGAATAATGAATTTAAGGGAGAAATAATTCATTTGTTAAAAACCTATCTTAAACAACATTCCATCGCATCGCAACCGTTACACCTCAACTCAACTCTCCTGTCGTCCCCGGACCAGGTCTGTTGTGCCTAAAGCGGCTGTCACACATCACCGGATTGGGGAAACGGAAAGAAACCGAACAAAGTCTGTTGATATCTGGCAAAGTCTGGTTTGTGTCCGTTGCATATCCATTGCATATCCGTTGATATCCGGCCTGATCCGGTACAAGTTTTGAACATGCACAAAACTTGGAACGGATGCCAACGGATTGACGTCTATGCATAGTTCTTGTCCGGTTTGAGTCTGTTTAGGCCGCTTACCGTTCGATGTTATCCGTTCATGTCCGTTTCATGTCCATTTTGACCTGATATCTCAACATTTTAATACATTTTTATACTTATCACGCCAGAACACCACCAGACTAGATATTCTGTCCTTTTCTCAATCCGGTGATGTGTGACCGCCGCTTTAATGACTCATGCATTGTGGATAGTATGTTTTATACTTCTATGTATAACTTAGATAAGAGTCAAACCAATGACGTAGCAATTTATACCTATCGCTTCCTAGCCTGGCGCTCAGCATTAATAGGACAGGACTGGTTAGCTCAGTGTCAGGATAATGTGACTGAGTGGGATATCAGGTCATGGTGCCAATGGCCTGATTTTCCCAGTTGGGCAGCACTATAAAGTTGCCATAAGTGTGCACTGTCACAAGTCGGTACCCGTCCTGATGTGACCTTAAATGTTGCCAGGACGTAAACCGACCAACCAATCAACCAACAGTATACATAGCACTATATGTACATGTATGTCATATATAGGCAATAAGTATTAAGATAGATCTACGCGTACATGTATTATCTGTCTCACACACGCACACACACACGCACATACACACATACACACACACACACACACACACACACACAGAAACAAACAAACACTTTCCCAGTCATAGCTTTCGAGAAACGGAACCAGAATGGCGGTTTACTAATAATTCGGTCCCACTTCGCGCCAATCTTTTCTCAACTCCCCAGGTTAGTCTGGCGGTAAAGAGTGCCTATACTGAAGCAGCCCACGCAGGTACTGCCCGCCACCGTCTGCCGCCCGCACAAGTTATGAGGGCTTCAAACCCCCTAACCCCCCCTCCCCTCTCCCCACCCACCCAACAAACACTCAGAAAGACTGACTGAGATTTTGGCGGGTTTGATTTGTAGTAAACCTAATTATTAGTAAGACGCCTTCAGTGGCCGCCGGCTCCGCTAAGGTCACGACCCCGACTACCACTCCCCCCTCCCCCTCCCCCTCCTCCTCCCCCTCCCCCTCCCCCTCCCCCCCCCCCCCTCACCCCGGTAGCCGAGGCCCGTTCAGGTGAGGGCGCCTAACCTGAGGTGCCCTGTGGGATTAAGCGCGGGAGGGGGGTGGGGTGGGACGGGGGGCGCGGCTCGTTGTTTGGGGGTGGGGGGATTGTTGTTGGAGGGAGGGGAGGTTGTTGGGGTGTGGTGGGAGGGGGAGGCTTATTGTTGTTGGGGTAGAGGGCTTGTTGGGGGAGGAGGGGTGGGGGTAGGAGGTGGGAGGGGGGCTTGTTGTTGTTGGGGGAGGAGGGCTTGTTGGGGTCAGCTCAGAGGGGTGGGGAAGGTGGTGGGAGAGGGGAGGGTGGCTTGTTTGGTGGGGGTGGGGTGGGAGGCCTGTTGTTGGAGGGTGGGAGGGGTGTTGTTGTTAGGGGGAGCGGGCAGCTTGTTGTTGGTGGGATGGGGGGTTTGTTGTTGGTGGGATGGGGGGCTTGTTGGGGGGATGGAGGGGGGGGGGGGCTTGTTGGGGTGGGAGGGGTGGATCTCGGGGTCTCCTGGCGGGATTAAAGAGATGGGTGACAAACAGCGGGTGTACCACGTGACTCACTCAGCTCATCGGGGGTCAGCGGGGGTCAGGGGGCCCGGCACACGGGGGGGGGGGGGTGATCTGTGAGCGTGTGTAGGTGGTGTGTGGCTGGGTGTGTATATAATGGTATGTCAGTGTGCGTAGTGTATGTAAGTGGTATACGTGTAGGTGGTTGGTTGTTGGAGTTTTACATCCTGGCAACATCTAAGGTCGTATCACGACGGGTACCGATTTGTGACAGTGTTCACTCCTGGTGACTTTATAGTGCTGCCACACTGGGAGACCAGGCCGCCAGCACTGCTAACTTTGTGTCTGTACGCGGCGAGCTGAATATATAATATAATGTCAGTCACGTGACCCGGAAGTGCTTCTGTCTCCCTAGACTACGGGAGGAGCGGGACGTAGCTCAGGCGGTAGAGTGTACACCTATGAAGGTTTGGATCATCCTATTGATCCTGCTCAGTGGACCCATTTGCAGTTTGGGATATTTTCCATTCCAACCAGTGGTCCACAACTGGTTTGTCAAAGACTGTGGTATGTGCTGTCCTGTCTGTGGGAAAGTGCATATAAAAGCTTGCTGCTTATCGGAAAGAGTAGCCTAGATCTATGTGGCGGCAGCGGATTTCCTCCAAAGAAATATGTCAGAATGACCATATGGTTAAAGGTCAATAGCCGATGGTAAAGATCAATGTGCTCTAGAGGCGTTGTTAAATAAAACAAACCTTCCTTTGCTAGACTATGCTGGATTGGCAAGAGTTTAACCGCCTTAAGCTAAGATACCATATATGCGGTATGCGAATGGGGTAAAAATGAAAAAGGATGTAAGGGTGCAGTAGAGCTTCCATATGTCCGAATGCGATTGCGAATACGAATGGCGCAGGTGGATCGACCCATGGACCGATTGGTGTGAATGTGAATGTGGCTTCATTTCCCATAGAGTATACCTGCAACTTTGACTTTCCTTCACAAATTTGGAGTAAAAATCCCGAAAATGGCATGGGTATCTATGCTGCATGCCACATGCCGCATTCGCATGCCGCATGCCACGTATATGGAATCTTAGCTTTAATACACAAGCACCAGACGGGATGGCCGAATGAGTTAGAGCGTCCGTCTCCCGTGTTGGTAGACCATGGGATCGTGGGTTCGAGCCCTGGTCGAGTCAAACCAATGACTTAAAAATTGATACTTGTCGCTTCCTAGCCAGGTGCTCGGCATTATTAGAATAGGGCAAGGACTGGTTGGCTCAGTGTCAGGATAATGTGACTGAGTGGGATATCAGGTCATGGTGCTGACAGCCTGGTCTCCCAGTGGGGAAGCACTATAAAGTCGCCATGAGTGCGCACTATCACAAGTCAGTATCCTTCCTGATATGACCTAAATGTTGCTAGGATGTAAAACAACAAACAAACAAACACAAGATTTCGAACTGTACACAGGCGATGGTTTCAGTTCTTTCCTACAAATAGATTTGCTGCCAAAGGTTCGTTCATTCACTCCTGAGTGACTGTGAAAACACTTCTTTCTGCTTCTAAAGAAGTGACGTCCTAACAGACTAATTAATAATTGTTCAAATAGTAGGCTCTGTGAATACACGTGTGTTCCGAGTTCCGCTGGTCCCTCAGGAAGGACTGAAGCTGGGACGCAGCACGCCGGGTCACAGCTTCAGTTTACACAGCGGGAGGTGGGGGAGGTGGTGAATGCACGCGTCCATACTCACCAAGTGGGCTTTTTTTATCTGATGTAAAATATTTGCTCAGACAATTTCACTGCAATCTAAATTAGAAACAAGCGTATGGCAGGAATCCTACCAGGTTTGGTTATCAAAAGGCACGTGATTTGTTTGTTTATTTGTTAGGGTTTTGCCTCTTAGCAACGTCTAAGGTCATATCAGGATGGGTACCGAATTACGGCAAGGACTGGTTCGCTCGGTGTCAGCTTACTATGACTTAGATATCGGGTCATGGTGCCGGCGGCCTGATTTTGCAGTTGGGCAGCACTATAAAGTCATCATGAGTGCGCACTGTCATCAGTCGGTACTGATCCTGATATGATCTTAGAATGTAGATGTTGCAAGGACCTAATCCTCCAATAACCAACCAACCAACAACCTATTTCTGCTAATTTCGCATCACGGCTGAACTGCCGCGGATCGGACTAAGCTGCCTTATTGTTGACCTAAAGCCTAGGTCACACCTACCCGGATCAGGGGCCGGTCGAGCCCCGGACCATGATCCGGTGTGGGCCGTGGTGATCCGGCGTGATCCGTGGCTGGTCCTTGGTGATCCTTGGCTGGTGCGGACCCTGGATGTTTTAAAATATTTAAAACATCTGGGGCGATCCGGGGAATAGTCCGTGTGTTGTCCGGGGGTCGTCCGTGCCTCGACCGGGGCAGTCTGGGTCATTTTATACTCCGGGCTCCCCGGGAGTAGTCCGGGGGTCGTCCGGGGGTTGTCCGGTGTCGTGGTTTCAGTTCTCAACCAGTTTCAATTCTCAACTGTCGCTTCTGCACATGTGTCTAAATCCAACACCGCCATCGTAGCAGCTCTCACAGGCTAAGTACAACTCATTTATGGTATATTAGCACTCATATACTTTGCTTTTGCTGTTGATGTGTGTGTGTGGTGATTTCTAATGTGTAAATCACTGTGGTTCATTTTTGATGCATGCGCAGACGGCGCTGTTGGATTTAGACCCATGCGCAGAAGCGATGTTGAGAACTGAAACTGGTTGAGAACTAAATACTGAAACCACGACACCAGGCCTGATCTGGGACTAATCCATGGCTACACGGGGTAGTCCGGGGGTTGTCCGTGCTGTGGTCCGTGGGTAGACCGTGGCTTGTCCGGGTAAGTGTGAGAGCAATGCAAAAATGGCCAAAAATAGCAATTTTATCCGGGGCTGTCTGGGACAGTCCGGGGGACTGGTCCGGGGGACTGGTCCGGGGGTGGTCCGGCTATAAATCCGGGGCTCGTCCGGGTAAGTGTGACTGGGGCTTAATTGTGTGCGGCTCAGTGACCTTACACCTGGACCATGAGTAGTTCCTGGTGAGGAAATTAAGTCTGTGTATGACAATTAGCACATGGAGCGGCGCCAGGGGACCAGGAGGGTGGGGAGGTGTGCCAGTGTGTGGTACTGGCCTGTGTTTGAAGGTCACTCACTCACACACACACCCACCAACTCCCACTCCCACACACATGCACACACATACACGCACCCACACACGCACCTACAGGCACACCCACACACCCACACACACACACACACACGCACCTACATGTATCGCACGCTGCCATTTTAATCCCTTTCAACTTTGCCAACGGAGGGGGGGGGGGGGGGGGGGGGGCAAGCTAAAAACTTGTAATAGAGGGCAATCCACCGAAGGGCAAGCCAACGGGGGATAAGTTACTAGATGGCAAGTCAATGGAGGGCAAGCTACCTGAGGGCAAGCTCCCTGAGGGCAAGCCACCAGGGGGGGGGGGGGCAAGCTACTAGAGGGCAAGCTACTGGAGGACAAGCCACCGGGGGGGGGGGGAACTCCTAGAGGGAAAGCTACCTGAGGGCAAGCTACCAGAGGGCAAACCACCGGGGGCAAGCTACTAGAGGGCAAGCTACTAGAGGGCAAGATACTAGAGGGAAAACTAGCAGTGGGCAAGCTACTAAAGGGCAATCTACCAGAGGGCAAGCTACCAGAGGGCAAGCTACTAAAGGGCACGCTACTAAAGGGCAAGCTACTAAAGGGCAAACTACCAGAGGGCAAGCTACCAGAGGGCAGGCTACCAGAGGGCAAGCTATCTGGAGGAAAGGTGCTGGAGGGCAAGCCAACAGAGGGCAGCACACCACAGGGCAAGCCACCGGGTGGGGGGGGGGGTGGCATGGTGGAAAGCCACCCTTGTCAGGCAGCCAAGCAGGATAAGACAGGATAGGACAGGATAGGACAGGATCCAGTACCCACTGCCTACGTGAAGGGAAGGTTGTGGGATTAATCCATAACTGAGTAAAAACCAACAACTTACAAACCAGTCGCTTATCACTGTGGAGCTTGGCATTACTAGGATTGGTTCTGTGTTAGGATAATGCGACTGAGTGGAATGTTGTAGTTGTTGTGCTGGTTACACGATACCTCACTCGGATAGCACTATTAAGCCATCTCACTATTAAGCCATCTCAGTGCACAGTCTTAAGGCGATACATCCCATTATATCGTGCAATAAATTAGCATGGCATCCCACTGTGGCACCCGTCCTGATATGACCTTAGATGATGCCAACAACCAACCGTTGTGGCGCCACTAAAAAGCCGCCATAAGCATGCACCGTCACAGGTTGGATATTGCAAAGTGGCGAGACCCCAATCAATCAGTGAATCAATCCATCAGTCCAATCAATCAATCAATCACGCCGCCCCCTGGTGGTGGGGGGCTGACCTGGTGTGGGCAGGTCACACTCATTGTGCCGTGACGTACATACCTCCTCACCTGCCGCCAGGGAGCGACACCGACACGGGTGAGTGCGTGGCACGGCGAGGGGCGGGGGGGGGGGGAGTAGGGTGAGGGGGGGGGGGCATGCGCGTTCTCTGTGCTCCATTCTTACTGGAGGTGGTGCAGATTGGACGACCAAAGGTGTGTTCAGTATGTGTACATGCTAGACACACACACATATACACACACTCACAGACACACATACCTTAGACACACACTCACCACAGACATACACACACACTCGCCACAGACACACACACACACTCACAGACCCACATACCTTACACATTCACCACAGACACACACACACTCACCACACACACACTCACACACACCGTGCACACACACACTCACATACATTCATACCCACACTCACGCCTTACAGTTACACACTCTCACACACACACACTCACACACACCTTGCACACACACACTCACATACATTCATACCCACACTCACACCTTACAGTTACACACTCTCACACACACACACTCACACACACCTTGCACACACACACACTCACATACATTCATACCCACACTCACGCCTTACAGTTACACACTCTCACACACACACTCACACACATGCAACACACCACTCACATACATATACCCACCACCCCTTACAGTTACACCCACACACACACAACACCAACTTGCCACACACACACTCACATACATTCATACCCACACTCACACCTTACAGTAACAACACTCACACACACACACTCACACACCCACACACACACACAACACACCCCACACACCCACCACTCTCACACACACCACACACTCACACACACCTAGCAAACACACACTCACATAACATATTATAACCACATCACACCACCCCCACAACACACACACACACCTTGCAAACACACACACACTCACTATCATACCACACTCACACCAAACACCCACACACCCACCCACACACCACACACACACAACACACACAACACCACACACACCCACAACACCACACACCACACACCAACACACACCCACCCAAACACCCCACACACACCACCACACCACAAACAACAACCACACCACACACCTTACAGTTACACACTCTCACACACACACACTCACACACACCTTGCACACACACACTCACATACATTCATACCCACATGCACACCTTACAGTTACACACTCTCTCACACACACACACACTCACACACACCTTGCACACACACACTCACATACATTCATACCCACATGCACACCTTACAGTTACAAACACTCACACACACACTCACACACACCTTGCACACACACACACTCACATACATTCATACCCACACACACACCTTACAGTTACAAACACTCACACACACACTTTACAGGCGCTCTAGTGTGTTGAATTACCAGATTCGGCACCCATGTGGGCGCGGTTTGATAGATCTAGGAGTAGGAAGTTTGTGGGTGTGTGGGTGGGTAAACAACGTGGCTGCTGCTACTACTACTAGTATATAGTACTAGTACAGGCACCATGGTCAACCCACCCCCCAGATTCCATGCTACTAGTACTAGTACTGGTACTAGTACTAGGACTAGTACTTTGGTTGGTTGTTGGAGTGTTACGTCCTGGCAACATCTAAGGTCATATCAGGACGGGTACCGACTTGTGACAGTCGCGAGAACCGGGGTATTATTTTCTTGCGAATGAAGCTGATATGGCTTTATAATGGTGTTCCACTAAGATACTCTCACAGCAGAGAGCTAAATGGAGAGCAGCAGTCAAGTAATGGAAGCAGTCTTTGTCGCATCGCGACCGACAGCATGATGATGATGACTAAGATACTATGCACTGGCATTATTATATAATATCCCACTCAGTTACTGTATCCTGATACTGAGCAAGGCAGTCCTCGCCCTATCCCTGTAATAACAAATGCTCAGTCAAATGTTGCGACAGGTGTTCAACTGTTGTGGCTTTGGATTTACTCAGTCGGGGATCGAACTCATAAATTGTAGCCATATGGGTCCGCTCTTGTATTGTTTATGACAGTGATGATGATGATGTGATATGATGATGATAACAATGATGATGGTGGTGGTAATAATCATAACAATAATGATGATATTAATGATGATATTGGTGATAATAATGACAATGATAATGATGATAATGACAGTGATGATAATAATAGTGATAATAATGCTGATGATTATAATGATGATAATAACAACAATAATAATGATGATAATGTTAATACTAACGATAATAGTATTAATACTAATGATAATACTAATGATGATAATGATAATACCACCAATGATGATGATAATAAAGATAATAATCACTGATAATAACAATGGTAGTAATAGTGATAATGATAATGCCCCTGTAGTTGGGTGGCTGGTGCCCATGTTTAATTCGGGATACGCCCACTCAGTCACTGCGAGGGGAGGGTGGGAGGATCTCGGGGTGTACGGGAGGACACGAGAGGACACGTGACTTCCGTCACACGGGGCCAGGTGAGACGCTGCACACCGGGGGGCGTGCTACTAACTGCCCACGGTGTATGTAACTCACAGACGGGGTGGCCGAATGAGTAGAGCGTCCGACTCCTGTTTTGGGAGATCGGGAGATCCGAACCCATGAGTTTGTGGGTTCGAATCCTAGTCGAGTCAAACCAATGACTTAAATATTGACATGTGTTGCTTCCTAGCATGGCACTTGGCATTAATGCGATAGGGCAAGGACACTGTGCTCAGTGTCAGGATACTGGTCATGGTGCTGGCGCCTGGTTTCCCAGTGGGACAGCACTATAAAGTCGCCATGAGTCGGTACCCGTCCTGATATGACCTTAGATGTTGCTAGGACGTAAAACAACAACAAACAACAACTGTATGTAACTGGTGCCCGAACAGTTAGTATCACACACACTCAAGCGTCGTCTGCAAGTTAAGAGGACGCCCCCCCCCCCCCCCCCCCCCAATCAACCACGTGACACAAGATGGCGGCGGGAGGCGGTTGTTGGTGAAGTGGCGCGGTGATGTGCTAGTAGGACGGGGCCTCTTTACCTGGGCTGACTTACCCCGGGGTGACCCCTGCACCGCAGGTAATCCGGCCCCCTCCCGCCCCACTCCTACTCCCCGTCCTGCCCCCACCCCCTGCCCCCTCCTACCCTAACTCCTACCCCCTCTCCTCCCTGCCCTCCTCCTGCCCCCTTCCTCTCCTACCCTACTGCCACCCCTCATTACCCTCCCCCCCCCCCCCCCCCCGGCTTCTCACCTCATGCTGCACTCTCCGTCACCTCCTCCCGGCAGGAGGGGGCGGGGCAGGGGAGGTGGAGGTGAGGGGTGGGTGGGTGTGGGTTTGGGGGGCTCAACGGGACTCGAATTCCCGTAAATATTGTTCCAAGTGGGAGATATTCGTGCAATCCGGGCCGTGTGGGTGTGCGCACGCAGGCCGGGTTTGGGCGGAAACTGTGTCCGCTCTGCGTGTGGTTCCCGCAGGAAGCTGAGACAGGGGTCAGGGAAGTAGGGCTGTATCGACCTCACTCACTCGCCCATTCACTCATTCGCTCCACTCATTCACTCACTCATTCACTCACTCACGCATTCACTCAGTCAGTCACTCAGTCACTCACTCAGTCACTCACTCAGTCACTCACTCAGTCACTCACTCAGTCACTCACTCAGTCACTCACTCACTCACTCACTCCACACATTCACCCGTCCTGATATGATTTAGATGTTGCCAGAACGTACAATTCCAACAACCAACCAACCTTAGATTTTGGTAGGACGTAAAACAACAAACACTTACAATGCGTATACATTTTTAAGTCATTGGTTTGACTCGACCAGGGTTCGAACCCACATACACGCACACTCGGGTGGCAGTAGTGTTTGGAGCTGACTGATTATCGAGTATTAAACATTGTCAGGTAGCTACCATTGTACCATTGATGGGACGTCACCGTCAGGGACCAGGAGAGAGGCCGCCCTGGTTCCCGCCCGACGCTAGAGGCAGACGCAGAGAACAAGCCATCTGGTTGTGATGTCCGCTAGAGAAAAAGAGGGAGCGTCGGGGGGGGGGGGGAAGGCGGCGGAAAGGAGGGGGGCCGGGGGAAAAAGGGGAAGGGAGGGGGAAAGGGAAGGGAGGGTCGGGGTAGGGAGAGTGAGAGTCTAGGGAGGGGAGGGGAGGGGAGGGGAGAGAAGGTGGATCTAAGAGAGTGTGGGTGTGGAGGGTGCAAGGTGTAGCTTTTACCGTTAGACCCCCCCCCATTCCCCCCCCCCCCCTCCTATCCCCCCCTCCCATCCCCCGTCGGTACGCGAAGAAAACTGTCGCGCCAGCCAATCGGAAATCTATAAGACCGATTGTTCGAGTTGATTGCTCTAGCGGTGCAGTGTTGGTAGCACCTCCACCACCAGGCGGCGCACAACGGTGGTGGTGGTGGTGGGGGGGTGGGGGCGGGGTGCTGGTGTGTGAGTGAATGCATGCATACATGCATGTATGCATGTGTGTTTGTATGTATGTTTGTATGCATGTACATATGCATGTATGTATGTGTGTTGGTGTTCGTTTCTCCTTGAAGTGAAGCGATGTAGTCCTGGCGAACGTCAGACACAAAAGAACCTCCGGCAGATGGAACCTCAGACAGAACGAACATCAGACAGCTAATGTCAGACATTGACAGAGTAAGACCAGTAAACATTCGTCACCGCCAAAACCACTCAGTATTTTGCCAGGCCGCCGAGAAAAGTTTGGATGAACCGATCGTTTCGTTTAACCGAACTTTTTCACCTGTCGTCTGTACACTGTCCAAGCCTCGGCTCCGTATAGTAGGGTGGATAGCACGATAGCATGGTAGATCTTGCCTTTGACCTGAATGGACATATTGTGGTTGTTCCAGAGTCTCTGGCATAGTCGGCCAAAAGATGCGCTAGCCTTGGCCATCCTCCTCTGTATTTCAGCATCAATGCGTCCATCACTTGATATAGTGCTTCCGAGGTAGGTGAATTCCGGAACAGAGTTCAGCTTGTTTCCGTCAACCATGATCTCCTCCTCTCGGGTTCTTGTAGAGTTGGGTTGGTACAGCACCTCCGTTTTCTTGATGTTAATCTTCAGGCTGAACTTCTTTTGATGCATCGGAGAAAGCGTCCACTATTTTCTGGATCTCTTCAGCAGAGTGGGCAACCAGTGCACTGTCATCTGCGAATAGCAGTTCTCTCACCAGTATCCGAGTAGTCTTGGTCTTCGCTCTGAAGTGTGCGACATTGAATAGGTTAGCGCTCTGTCTGGACTGTATATAGATGCCATCCCCATGTCTCGGAACATATATACTGATGCACTTATTAAGCATTTGTTGCAACATAGAAGGGAATATTGAATCAAATCATAAAATCTGTTCCTGCAGAAGGCTATGGTGTCCGAGTTTTAACGAGCTTGCCAAAGTTAATTTTGCATATTTGCACTTCAAATATATCCAAAGTTAGCCATTTAAAACACAAGTTACTTCGAACAAAAGTAAGGTAGATTATAATTACGAACCTAATATACTTATCTCAGAAAATAACAGAAACTCAAAACCATGGGACTATGCAACTTTAAGAAAACAACAAAAACAACAACAAAAACGGAAGGGAAAAAAGGCTAATATCAGACAATGAATGTCAAACAAAGCGAATGTCAGGATACGCACACACGCCCACACATACACATATGTGCGCGCACAAACATATGCGCGCACGCGCGCACACACACACACACACACACACACACACACACACACACACACACACACACACTCACAGACACACACACGCTAGTAGAAAAAAAGTATGTTTTATTTAACGATGCCTCTAGAGCACATCGGCTATTGGACGTCAAACGTATGTTCATTCTGACATATATCTTTGGAGGAAACCCGCTGCCACCCATATGGGCTACTCTTTCCGATAAGCAGCAAGGGATCTTTTATACACACTTTCCCACAGACAGGACAGCACCTACCACAGCCTTTGATGAACCAGTTGTGCACCTCCGATATAAGTCAGAACCAGGCGCGGTTTGTAAGCCACTGTCACGAGACGCGCAGTCTGCATTGGAAGTGAAAGAATAAGGTGACCCTTGCCGCGTCGAGTGTTGTGCGCATGCGCGTCTACGGACGCTACGTCCGGCCGGGGTCACGGAGGCGACCTTGACCCGGGAGCCTCGTTATAGACTACATCGCCATTCCAGCCGCGCGGTGCATTGTGGGATGTGTGGAAGAAAAACAAACCCCTCGAGAAGCACATGACACATGCTAATACACTGGGTGCAGCTATGAAATGTGCTAGTTTCAGCTCATCTCAGCTCTTGTTTGATACATAACATACCAACTAAAAAAATATATATAATAAATTAAGATATTAATCTTTTATCCAG
>CM059186.1:1714208-1744964 GCA_030323885.1 Branchipolynoe longqiensis | reverse complement strand
TTCAAACTACCGACCTTTTGCTTGGGAAGCCAGTGCGTCTGGTCGACCTGATTAGAAATTTCACTGCTCCGTTAATTTAGCTTTGCACACTGTATCTTATATGTATTGGTTATAACGATGAGGAGGTTTAAATAAATTATTTGAAAAATCTAAATTTAGAAAATAGAATAAAGTAAGAATGACATCGGCAAATATTTAATACATTCAGGATTGATGGCATCTTCAGTAGCACTAGCAGTTTATTTAACCCTGGTCGACTGACACCAATGACTTAAAAAATTATACTTGTCACTTCCTAGCGAGGCGCTCGGCATTATTAGGATAGGGAAAGGACTGGTTGGTTCAGTGTCAGGATAATCTGCCTGAGTGGGAAATCTGTCATGGTGCTGGTGGCCTGGTCTCCCAGTGGGGCAGCACTATAAAGTCACCGTGAGTGCATAGTCCCAACTCGGTACCCCTCCTGATATGATCTTAGATGTTGCCAGGACGTAAAACCCAACAACCACCACAGAAATATGACGGCTTCGTGACCCTACAGCAAACTGAACTGTATGCACTCAAAATGGATGTCAAAATGTGCTGCGTGGATGTGGAAATTGAGACGGTCAGCGGTTGTGTCTAAAGGCTCTTAATTTGAGTGGCCACAAATCCTCCCCCCCCCCCCTGACTCCCCGCTGCTCCCCCCCCCCCCCACCATACCCCCCACATAGTACTTGCCCTTGGCCTTAGCATCCTCTGGCCAATAGCAGCCATTTCCATGGTCGCCATGGCGACGGCTGAGCGTTGCCAGTGTTCATGGAGGGAACCGGAAGTGGAAAGATGTGCGCCTGCTCCCTAATGGATCTCCTGGTGACACCGGGTCTCCAGGCCAAATATTCAATGTCGTAGAACATCCTAGTTCCAGATTCACTGACGTAAACTAGGTTCAGCAGTGTAAGCCTAGATAGACTGGTGTAAGCCTTGTTTTACTACTGTATGCCTAGATGACCTGTGTAAGGCTTGATTCATTAGTGTAAGCCTAGATTGACTAGTGTAAGCCTAGATTGACTGGTGTAAGCCTTGTTTTACTACTGTAAGCCTAGATGACCTGTGTAAGACTTGATTCATTAGTGTAAGCCTAGATTGACTAGTGTAAGCCTTGATTGACTAGTGTAAACATTGTTTCACTAGTGTAAGCCTAGATGACCTGTCTAAGGCTTGATTCACTAGTGTAAGCCTAGATTGACTAGTGTAAGTCTTGTTTCACTAGTGTAAACCTAGATTGACTAGTGTAATGCTTGTTTCACTAGTGTAAGCCTATATTGACTAGTGTTAGCCTAGATTGACTAGTGTAGGCCTAGATTGACTAGTGTAAGCCTAGATTTACTAGTGTAAGCCTTGTTTACTAGTGTAAGCCTAGATTTACTAGTGTAAGGCTTGATTCATTAGTGTAAGCCTAGATTGACTAGTGTAAGCCTGGATTGACTAGTGTAAGCCTAGATTGACTATTATAAGCATAGATTCACTAGTGTAAGCCTGGATTGACTAGTGAAGGCCTAGATTGACTAGTGTAAGCATATATTCATGAGTGTAAGCTTAGGTTCACTAGTGTAAGCTTATATTGACTAGTGTAAGTCTAGATGGACTAGTGTAAGCCTAGGTTCACTAGTGTAACCCTAGTTCACTAGTGTAACCCTAGATCGACTAGTGTAGGCCTAGATTCAATAGTGTAAGCCTAGATTTCACTAGTGTACTCCTATATTTCACTATTGTAAGCCTAAATCTCATTAGTGTAAGCCTAGGTACTGGTGTAAGCCTAGGTTCACTAGTATAAGCCTAAGCTGCTGTAAATATCACGGGATGCGGTGGCCAAGTCGATGGAGTGTAGGCTTCCCTTGCGGAAGGGCAGGAGTTCCAATCCCAGCCGAGCCAAACGACTGACTTATAAAATTGATATGTGTCGCTATCTAGCCTGGTGCTAGGCATTAATAGGATAGAACAAGGACTGGTTATCACAGTATTAGACTAATGTGACTGGGATATCAGGTCCTGGTCTCTTAGTGGGACAGCACTATAAAGTCGCCATAAATGCGCAGTCATACCTCGGTACCCATCCTGGTATGACGTTAGAATGTAAAACAATGACGCTAGGGTGTACAACAACAACATGCATGCAATAAACGTCCTTATCACATGAACCAAGCAATTTAAAACAATAACCTACAAATACACATAAACTATGTTGAGTAATATATATTATTTAAAGCAAAAACAAAGCAAACACAAAAAACATGACGTAAAAAAAGGATTAGCCTTGCCTTCCTTTCCTCACCTGTTTGCGCCCTCTGCTGCTTTTTCTCCGTGTACTCCCAGTACACTAACCAGACTACCTGTAGCACAACACGACAACTGCCACGCTTACAGCTAGCAGATTACAACAGGCGCAACCAGAGAATGGTGCTTCCAAATAGACTCAACCAGAGAATGGTGCTTCCAAACAGATGCAACCAGAGAATGGTGCTTCCGCAAGAGACACAACCAGCGAATGATGCCTTACACCATGCGCAAACAGAAAATGATGCCTTACAACAGGCACAACCAGAAAATGGTGCTTCCAAACAGATGCAACCAGAGAATGGTGCTTCCGCAAGAGACACAACCAGCAAATGATGCCTTACAACATTTGCAACCAGAGAATGATGCCTTACAACAGGCGCAACCAGAAAATGGTGCTTCCAAATAGATGCAACCAGAGAATGGTGCTTCCAAACAGGTCCAGCCAGAGAATGATGCCGCACAACTGGCTCAACCAGAGAATGGTGCCGCACAACTGGCTCAACCAGAGAATGATGTGGATGTGTGAGTTTGTTGGTTCGTTGGTTGTTTACTTGTTGGAGTTTTACATCCTGGCAACATCTAGGGTCATAACAGGATGGGTACTGACTTGTGACAGTGCGCACTCATGATTTCTTTATAGTTCTGCCCCACTGGGAGACAAGGCTTCCAGCACAATGACCTGATATCCCACTCAGTCACATTATCCTGACACCGAGCTAACTAGTCCTTGCCCTATCATAATAATGCCGAGTGTTTGGCTAGGAAGCGACAAGTATCAATTTTTAAGTCATTAGTTTCACTCAACCGGATCGTTTGTTAAAATCCTAAACAGGAGATGGGTGCTCAACTTATTCGGCCATCCTGTCTGGTCAAGTGTGTGGGAGGGAGTGTGGGAATGGGATTGGCCGACTGCGTGAGGATGGCGGAGTGGCGCCACCTTGTGGGTGTTCCTGTAGAAAGTTGTCTGATTATTCATTAGGCCACGGGCGAGGCTGGGAACCTTTGAACAGGTAGATGGGTCAGATATATCAAAGACCCTATAATACTAAGACGGCTCACTCCCTATCTCTCCAATTGTAATGTAAATTTCGCAGTGCCACCTTGTAGTGGGTTTGATCAGCCGGCTGCTGGTTGGTGTTTCACATGTAAACAGATACAATTATATTATACATGAGATAGGTAAGTATGAATACACATCAATATGAAATTGCTATGAACAAATACCCATCATCATCAGCATCATCATCAGCATCGCCATCATCACACATCTGTCACATTCATATATACATTTATACATATAATATAGCACCTGTTTAACCAAGAGAACAGGCAACGCACCAAGTGGTGGGTTTGATCATTTTGATTACACAGTACAGGCTGAATGAGCCGTCTTACTATTATAGGGTCTTTGGATATATGCACAGACTCGCACTGCAGCTGTGAGCACCCACCTGCAGTCAGAAACGGTCTATAGAAAATAAAGGTTTTACTTGAAATGGAATCAAATTAGTAATTTAACAGGAACAAGAAAAATACTAAAATATATAATAAGTAAGGCCAAATAAAAAGATTTAAGTTGGTGATAGTCCCCGTCTGTGCCTGAAAAATCGACCGCTCCTGATTCAATTTAGTTTTTTAAACCGACAATAGGTAGTGACAATTATCAATTGTTAAGTTATTTGTTTGACTCAGAAAGGGTTCAAACCCAGGAGTTCGAATCCCATGACCTACCAGAATGGGAAGTGGACGCTCAACTCATTCGGCCATCACGTCTTGCTACGTATTACGTCTACGTCATACGGCAGAAAAATCAAAATCAAAATCAAAATAAGAACTGTCTGCCTGACCCTGATGTGTGATCAAAAGGACGATCACCAACTTTGGGGGGTGGGGGGGTGTCCTAATCGGGGCTCTCAGTGGAAATTTCATCTGGTATTCGGTGACTTATGGGTCAATTCTTCGGGATCCACTTGTAGAAAATTGAGCTGGAGGTTTAAATTTGCATATTTTCCCGGGTAGTTTATATTTGCATTCCATCCTATTATGTAGATTATGTACATTGTAATGTGTTTGATGTATCAGTGCGTCGAGGCTCTTCGTCACGGTGTGTCCAACACGCGGCTTCACGTGAGCTTGACGCGAGTTCGCGAGTCGTTGTGAGCTCGGGGGTAAAGCAATGATTGTTTGGTGACACGAAATAATTCATTGAAGGTTTTCAGCCAACAGCGTCTAGGACAGATCGACGTGTGACAGTGTGCACTTATTGTGAGGTTATAGTGCTGCCCCACTGGATTGGTTGGTTGTTGGAGTTTTACATCCTGGCAACATCTACGGTCATATCAGGATTGGCACTGACTTGTGACATTGCACACTCATAGCAACTTTATAGTGCTGCCCCACTGGGAGACCAGGCCACCAACAACATGACCTGATATCCCACTCAGTCACATGATCCTGACACTGAGCCAACCAGTCATTGCCCTATCGTAATAATGACTAGCGCCTGGCTAGGAAGCTATCAGTATCAATTTGATCAAAGTCATTGGTTTGACTCGACAGGAAACCGAACTCCTGATCTTCCGCACGCGATGCCCGCGCTCTACCGATTCGGCCACCGCGTCCGGTGACCCACTGGAAAATCGGGCAATTGGCACCATGACCCGATATCCCACTCAGTCAGGTTATCCTGATACTGAACAAACCAGTCCATATCAACATCATTTCCCGCTGATTCCAAACATCAGGCTATTTGGCGACAAGGTTTCATTTTGTAAGTCATTGGTTTGACTCGGTCGGGTTTCAAACCCATGCCGTTCCGGTACAGCATTCCGGTGGGGCAGCATTATAAAGTCGCCATATGCTTCCAGTGCTTTTACCGGTTCGACCATTCTGTCTGCTTCCTCTTAAAAGGCGTTGCCTGCTATACTTGGCAGCATTTGTATCAAACTGTCGGCATTTGTGTTCGGATATCATTTAAAAGCTGCCTATCTCTTCTTAAAAAGGCTGACTTCCTGCCATTCTGTTGCCATGGTAATCGGACAGCGGTACAAAGGACGGGTACCGTAAAACCTGCACTTTGCCCACACCCCAAGTGGCGGTTCTAAACATTGGTCGCCTCCAAGCATGTTTCACAAAAGTTTTTGATCTAAAACCTTGACGTAAATACCAGACGGGATGACCGAATGAGTTGAGCATCCGTCTCCTGTTTTGGTAGATCGTCGGATTCAAACCCTGGTCGAGTCAAACCAATGACTTACAAATTTATACTTGTTGCTTCCCAGCCAGGCGCTCTGCATTATTGGGATACGGCATGGACTGGTTGGCTCAGTGTCAGGACAATGTGAACAAAGTCAGATATCAGGTCATGATGCTGGTGGCCTGATCTCCAAGTGGGGCAGCATTATAAAGTCGCCATATGTTTGCACTGTCACATATCGGTACCCATCCTAATATGACCTTAGATGTTGCGGGGAGATAAAACTCCAACAACCAACCAACCCCGACTTAAATCAAAACAAAGCCCGTTGTGGCATGACCAGCGACCTTTGGCGCTTTTTTATCAATCTTCTTGCACTAATCTCCCCACATCAGTGCAGGCTTGTGGCTGAGATTCTAGGCTATAATTAATACCAGGTTTAAGAGGTGTTCTTGGCACAAACGTTGTTTATATCCTATTAAGACTAGAGAAATTTCAACTGCGTTTGACCTCAGTGATCCAGGAGCTGGGTGAAGGTCCTATGTGTTTGCCAGTAGGTGCCTGTCTGTCGTTTGCAAGTGGAACCAGTCGAATGAAGTGGGGGTGAGGAGGTCACTCAGGGGTCACCTGTGGAGTCAGCGGACCGTGACACACCCTTGAGCAGCTTGTGCCTACTTCTACGTGTTGCTTTTTGTCAGACCTCACTGCTTTTTGTCAGACATCACTGCTTTATGTCAGACCTCACTGCTTTGTGTCGGATATTACTGCTTTGTGTCAGACCTCACTGCTTTGTATCAGATCTCACTGCTTTGTGTCAGACGTCACTGCTTTGTCTCAGACGTCACTGCTTTGTGTCAGATATTACTGCGTTGTCTCAGACCTTAGCGCTTTGTCTCAGACCTCAGCGCTTTGTCCGGGATGTGAATGCTTTGTATCAGATCCCGCCGCTCTGACTCATACCCTGCTGCTACAAGTTGTCCATGAGGACACCGCTGCATGAGTTGGGTCCGAGCACTTAACAGAACTACGTAACCACGGCAGTTCCACCAAGCACGCGGCACCGTGTCACCAACAGGTCGCCACCCACCTGGTCCTCGTGTCACCAACAGGTCGCCCACCTGCCTGGTCCTCGTGTCACCAACATGCCCCCCCGCCTCGTGCTATATCCGGCGCACTGTGCCCGTGCTGTATTCAGTACCCTATGCCTATGATTTGTAAATATGAGTAGGCTAGTCTAGTAATAAGAGTAGAAAAAATAATATATGTATACCAAGAAAATCCAAAAAAACTAACATAGACTACTAACCATACTAAGCAACCACTTACCTGCTACTGTAATACAGGCAATCAAACACCTTATCAGCTACTACTGTGTGATAAGATAACTCCACCACTACAGCTGGCCAGCATTGAAAACAAGCCCGAGTACTCAAGCTTATATGCTATGGACAGTATAAACACAGCCTCAATACATTTTTTTTTTAAGTACCCCATGCCGGTGCTATATTCAGTATGCCATTCCGGTGATATAGTCAGTACGCCATGCTGGTGCTATAGTCAGTACACCATGCCAGTGCTATATTCAGTAGTCATGTCAGTGCTATATTCAGTACACCATGCCGGTGCTATATTCAGTACACCATGCCAGTGCTATATTCAGTATGCCATGCCAGTGCTATATTCAGTAGTCATGTCGGTGCTATATTCAGTACACCATGCTGGTGGTATATTCAGTTTGCCATGCCAGTGCTATATTCAGTTTGCCATGCTGGTGCTATACTCAGTGTGCCATGCCGGTGCTATAGTCAGTACACCATGCCAGTGCTATAGTCAGTACGCCATGCCGGTGCTATATTCAGTGTGCCATGCCAGTGCTATAGTCAGTACACCATGATGGTGCTATATTCAGTACACCATGCTGGTGCTATATTCAGTACACCATGCCAGTGCTATAGTCACTATGCCATGCCGGTGCTATATTCAGTATGCCATGCCAGTGCTATATTCAGTAGCCATGTCAGTGCTATATTCAGTACACCATGCCGGTGCTATATTGAGTGTGCCATGCCAGTGTTATATTGAGTGTACCATGCTGGTGCTATATTCAGTATGCCATACCGGTGCTATATTCAGTATGCCATGCCGGTGCTATATTCAGTATGCCATGCCAGTGCTATATTCAATGCACCTTTCCCATGCTATATTCAGTATGCCATGCCAGTGCTATATTCAGTATGCCATGCCAGTGCTATATTCAGTAGTCATGTCGGTGCTATAGCCAGTACGCCATGCCGATGCTATATTCAGAATGCTAAGCCAGTGCTATATTCAGTATGCCATGCCAGTGCTATAATCAGCATGCCATGCAGGTGCTATATTCAGCTCGCCATGCCCGAGCTATATTCCGTGTGCCATGCCCATGCTATATTCAGTATGCCATGCCCGTGCTATATTAAGTACACCATGCCAGTGCTATATTCAGCACGCCATGCCTGTGCTATATTCAGTATGCCGTGCCCATGATATATTCAGTACACCATGCCAGTGCTATATTCAGTCCGCCATGCCCATGCTATATTCAGTACCCCATGCCAGTGCTATATTCAGTATGCAATGTCCGTGCTATATTCAGTATGCCGTGCCCGTGCTATATTCAGTACGCTCTGCCCGTTCTATATTCAGTCCGCCATGCCCGTGCTATATTCAGTACGCCATGTATGTGCTATATTCAGTATGCCATGCCCGTGCTATATTCAGTACGCCATGTCCGTGCTATATTCAGTACGCCGTGCCCGTGTTATATTCAGTACGCCGTGCCAGTGCTATATTCGGCGCACCGTGTCGGTGGATGGTTGGTGCGACGTTGCCTGTGCGGCTATGTCTGTGGTGGGGGATTGACCTGGCGTGGCCGGGTCACGTCGGGGCAGGCCGCGCCGCGCTGCGTCACACCGTGACGTAACTTCCGGCCGCGCTTTGTGCCGTCACACGGCTATGCGCATTATGATTGGCCATTGACCGCGATCAGTCGCTCGGCAGCTGCGACTGACGGCGCGCACTGCGCCTGCGCGCGCCTCGTCCCTGCGCACGCGCAGTGCGCGCCGTGCGCGCCGTGCGTAGCGCGCCCGGCGACAGGACGCCGAGGTGAGCAACTGGGCGGAAGGAGGCCAAGCCCTGGTGCCTCACCCCGCCATGCCACGCCTCGCGCCCGCACACACACACACACACACACACACACACACACACACACACACACACACGCATACACACACGCGTCCTGAGACGGACACTCGCCGGACGCGGAATCTCAGCTATCGGCCGTGCACGGCGCATGACCCGCGCAGTCATACGTTCATGCATTCATGCATGACTGCACAATGCCCCGCGTGGATTGACCCCTCCGACCCGGGGCCTCGGATGTTGGTGTCCGGAGCAGGGCCGCCACCTGGAACGCGCCGCGTGAAATCCGCACGCGACCTGCACGCCGCGCGAACATCCAGCAGGCATCGGGGCGCCACGCGCGCCCACCACCGGTTCCTTTGACGACCGCTGTTTTGCGCTGTAACTTGTGCGATCTGTGGATATTGCACCTACTTCCGGTTCCTGTAAGGACGCCTTTCCACATGATATAACTAGTGCACTCTGGGAATATTTCATCTACTTCCGGTTTCTGTGAGGACAGCTTTCTGGGATGTAACTAGTGCGATCTGTGAATCTTGCACCCACTTCCGGTTCCTGTGAGGGCAGCTTTATAACTAGAGCGATCTGCGAATACTCTGTTTGCTTCCGGTTCCTGTGAGGACGGCTATCTACTCTATATAACTAGTCCCATCTAGGAATATTCAGTCTGCTTCAAGTTCCTGTGAAGACGGCTATCTGTGCTATATATCTAGTGCCATCTAGGAATACTCTGTCTACTTCCGGTTCCTGTGATGATGGCTATCTGCACTATATAACTAGTGCCATCTAGGAATACTCCATCTACTTCTCGTTCCTTTGAGGATGGCTATCTGCGCTATATAACTAGTGCCATCTAGGAATACCCCGTCTAGTTCCGGTTCCTGTGAAGACGGCTATCTGCGCTATATATCTAGTGCCATCTAGGAATACTCCGTCTACTTCTGGTTCCTGTGATGATGGCTATCTGCACTATATAACTAGTGCCATCTAGAAATACTCCGTCTACTTCCAGTTCCTGTGAGGATGGCTATCTGCACTATATAACTAGTATCATCTAGGAATACTCCGTCTACTTCCGGTTCCTGTGAGGACGGATATCTGCACTGTGAGTGGCTCCTGGGGTTTTGGCGTCGCACCCTTTTACTTCCGGTTCATGTAAGGGAGCGCTGTCTGCATGAGCAGCATGGATACCTACCACGACGATGTACTGGCGTTGGCAGGTGGGTGTCGCCATCTTGGATGTTCTCATCACGGCAGCACCGCTCTACAGCTGCCGATGTGTATTGGGGTTTTATGTCCTAATGGACCAGATGGGGTGGCCGAATGAGTTGAGCGTCCGTCTCCTGTTTTTGGAGATTGGGGCATCCGAACCCATGGGTTTGTGGGATCAAACCCTGGTCGAGTCAAAGCAATGACTTAAAAATTGATACTTTTCGCTTCCGAGCCAGGCGCTCGGCATTAATAGAATAGGGCAAGGACTGGTTGGTCTCCCAGTGGGGCAGCACTATAAAGTCACCATGAGTGTGCACTGTCACAAGTCAGTACCTGTCCTGATATGAACTTAGATGTTGCTAGAACGTAAAACAACGAAAAACAAACAAACATCCTAGTAACCTGGCTTCGGCGAAAACGTTAAGATTTCTCCCCGAGGTTTAGTACTGGCAGGGAATCATGGGTAATGACTGGAAGTCAGGTGTAGCACACACTACTCTCCACGTGCGATCTCTGCCGATTCCGAATCGTTAAAGACTACTTGGAGAACTTGAAGTCAGTATTATTAATGTATTGTCATGGGGGTGATGAAAATGGGAAATATTGTGCTTAGAGCGGGACTCGAACCCACATCTCTTTGCATTCCGGGGCAGTGTGCTAACCATTACACCACCTAGGCTCCCTGATATCACCACACTACCCACGCCTACCTGTATATGTGGTTACTTGCCTGAGAGGTCAGTGCAGACTACTACACTCGTCCACCTGGAATTGTAAGTCTTTTAATGCTTACAATTTTACATACATACAGGCAATGCACTAACACATACATACACAGGGTAGGTTCAACAACCATACAGCGCATAGCTTGTATCGTATCATGGTCATGGCAACCAGTGTCATGGGAGTGATGAAAATGGGAAATATTGTGCCTAGAGCGGGACTCGAACCCACATCTCTTTGCATTCCTGGCCAGTGTGCTAACCATTACACCACCTAGGCTCCCTGATATCACCACACTACCCACACCTACCTGTCTATGTGTTTACTTGCCTGAGAGGTCAGTGCAGACTCCTACAGTATATTTTCTCTCCTCCTTGTACATTTTGGTTTGTTTTATTTTCTCACTGACCAGTTTCACCCCTGAACAATAATTACAATTAAACAAGCGGCGTTTGTATATTCGAGATTTTGTCGTGGAAATAGTCTCAGTGGCACTTATGACCGTGTTATTTCAAAGTTTCATTATTAGGGTAATAAAATACTTGCCTAGTCATCTCCATTTGGTCACGTGACGTGGGGGGAGGAGTATTAATTTAAAATGATGCTTCAGGGATATGTTTAGAGGTGTGTAGGGATAATTGTTCTAACTCTGGTGGTGTGTGGATATGGGGTGGATGGAAATGGTCAGCATGAGTTTGACGTACTTTATGTCCTGCCCGTAGTACCACCAGAGACACCGGGCACGGTGGCCGAATCGGTAGAGCGTGGACCTCGCGTGTGGGAGATCGGGAGTTTGTCTCCCGGTCGAGTCAAACCAATGACTTATGAAATTGATACTTGTCGCTTCCTAGCCAGGTGCTTGGCATTAATATGAAGGACTGGTTTGCTCAGTGTCAGGATAATGTGACTGAGTGGGATATTGGGTCATGGTGCCAGAGGCTTGATATCCCAGTGGGGCAGCACTATAAAGTGACCATGAGTGCACACTGTCACAAGTCGATACCCGTCTTGATATGACCTTAGATGTTGTTAGGATGTAAAAGTCCAACAACCAACCACCATTCACCCAATCAGGTCGCGTGAATCAGCGTGCCGCCATTGCTGTCGCTAATTGGTGGAGATGTTTTCATGGGAAGTGGAACTGCTTAGTCATTCTGGTGTTTGTGCCAAGACGTTGGAGATGATTTTACCATACATTCGGTCCATGAATACTCTACGTATCTTCCCCATTCCATCACTTCTACCTATCTGGATTTCTACCGTTGTGTATAATTTACAGCGTCATCAAAGACCAGTTGCCCTCATACCATGTCTATGTGGTGTGGGAGGTTAAAAATCCCTTGGGTCGGTAAAAGTGTAGGCTTGGGCTTTCTATCGACAAACTGTCTAATCAAGAAAAGAAAAAAGATAACATGTAGAATAGGTTATTTGAGCTCGAACACAGTCGGTCTGGATTCGTCTGTCCTCGCCGTTAGATTGATTCCCCGGTGGCTATTATTAGTTGTTCTACGACATCGCACAAGGGAAGGGTAGCCTTACAAAGGTTATAAGGCATACTCACAAGGGAAGGGTAGCCTTATAGAGGTCATAAGGCATACGCACAAGGGAAGGGTAGCCTTACAAAGGTTATAAGGCATACTCACAAGGGAAGGGTAGCCTTACAAAGGTTATAAGGCATACTCACAAGGGAAGGGTAGCCTTACAAAGGTTATAAGGCATACTCACAAGGGAAGGGTAGCCTTACAAAGGTTATAAGGCATACTCACAAGGGAAGGGGAGCCTTACAAAGGTTATAAGGCATACTCACAAGGGAAGGGTAGCCTTACAAAGGTTATAAGGCATACTCACAAGGGAAGGGTAGCCTTACATAGGTTATAAGGCATACTCACAAGGGAAGGGTAGCCTTACAAAGGTTATAAGGCATACTCACAAGGGAAGGGTAGCCTTACAGAGGTTATAAGGCATACTCACAAGGGAAGGGTAGCCTTACAAAGGTTATAAGGCATACTCACAAGGGAAGGGTAGCCTTACAAAGGTTATAAGGCATACTCACAAGGGAAGGGGAGCCTTACAAAGGTTATAAGGCATACTCACAAGGGAAGGGTAGCCTTACAAAGGTTATAAGGCATACTCACAAGGGAAGGGTAGCCTTACATAGGTTATAAGGCATACTCACAAGGGAAGGGTAGCCTTACATAGGTTATAAGGCATACTCACAAGGGAAGGGTAGCCTTACATAGGTTATAAGGCATACTCACAAGGGAAGGGTAGCCTTACATAGGTTATAAGGCATACTCACAAGGGAAGGGTAGCCTTACATAGGTTATAAGGCATACTCACAAGGGAAGGGGAGCCTTACATAGGTTATAAGGCATACTCACAAGGGAAGGGTAGCCTTACATAGGTTATAAGGCATACTCACAAGGGAAGGGTAGCCTTACATAGGTTATAAGGCATACTCACAAGGGAAGGGGAGCCTTACATAGGTTATAAGGCATACTCACAATCCGTCAAGTCTACTTTAAGTGACAGTAACGCTTTCACTACTTTCCAAGACGGTAAATATGCCATGACCTACTTTACTGAAGGCTTATAGGAGTTGAGTGACTCTTGTAAGTTGGAGCCACACTTACCTTGACCACAGACACCCTCAGACCATGGTTGGGTCCTAAATATCTCCTAGAGAACAGGTCATTGTCATTGGTTTGACCCTGTCGTGGTGCAAACCCACGACCTTCCACGCGGGAAGCCAGCCAGTACTCTGACCGATTCGGCTTGACAACATACTGGTCCCCCTGACCCCCTGTTCCCCTGTGCCCCTGTTCCCCTCTTCCCTTGTGCCCCTGTTTCCTTGTCCCCCTCTTCCCCTCTTCCCCTGTGCCCATGTCCCCCTCTTCCCCTGTTTCCCTGTCCCCCTCTTCCCCTGTTTCCATGTCCCCACCTTCCCCTGTTTCCCTGTCCCCACGTTCCCCTGTTTCCCTGTCCCCACGTTCCCCTGTTCCGCTGGTCCCCTCTCCCAATGTGCCCCTGCTCCCCATGTTCCCCTGTCTCCATGTTCCCGTGTCCCCCTGTCCCGCTGGTCCCCTGTTCCGCTGGTCCCCTGTCCCCTGTCCCCCTGTCCACTGTCCCCATGTTCCCTGTTCCCTGTTCCGCTGGTCCCCTGTCCCCCCGCTGCCATCGTGTCTCTTGCGATTAGCTGTTTGTAATTAATTCTGTAATGAACATCTATGTGGTGTGGATAATGATTTAATTACCGATTGAAGCCTCTGAGGTGCTGTTCCCGGAACGTGTTCACGTTAGTTAGAGTCGGCTTCTTCCTGCCTACACACCGGGCGCGGTAGTTGAATCGGTAAAGCGCGGGCCTCGCATGTGGAAGGTCGGGACTTCAGTTCCCAGTCGAGTCAAACCAATGACTTATAAAATTTATGCTTTTTGCTTCTTAGCTTGGCGCTCGGCATTAATAGGATAAGGCAAGGACTGGTTAGCTCAGTGTCAGGATAATGTGATTGGGTCATGGTGCCGGCGGCCTGATTTCCCAGTGAGGCAGCACTACTATAAAGTCGCCATGAGCGCGCACTGTCACAAGTCGGTGCCCGTCCTTATATGACCTTAGGTATTGCTAGGATGTAAAACAACAAACAAACGTCCTGCCTATAGTTGACAACTGTTGGTTGTGGTTTACAAACATTTGTTGGCTTTTTGTTAGCTTTTTTATTTTATTGTTTTAAGGGAGAAGTTGTGCTCTTTCTTTTACCCGTATTGGTGATACAAGACATATTTGGAGTATAGTGAATTTTCAGTGGTGCAGTGAGGGAGCGTAATGGCCGCTGAGGCGTGGGCGAGTAGAGTAGGTGGTGCCACGTGGGGAGGTGAGGTGGTATCACTCAAGGACCTGATGAGTAGAGATAACCAGCCGATGAGTTAGTGGCTGGGAAGTAGATGGGATCTTCCAGCTTATTATACTCGTATAATGGCTTATGCAGCATATAAATGGTGGAGATAATGTTTTTGGGGGCCTGAGGTTCGCGAGGACACAGTAGTTAATGTTAATTTATAGCATTTGGGGTTCGATCTGCTGTGGACTGTGGGGCCACCAACGGGGCTTTGGTGCACTATCTGAACCGTTAGTGGATGTTCACGTTCGCTTGAAAATGTGTTTCTTTGTATTTAAACGGTAAGGGTGTGTGGTGCGGTGGGGGGGGGGGGGGGGTCCTCAGATTGGCAGGTACTGCACTGGTTCCTCGACTTAACACTAGAGGGCTCCAGGCGCGTATCCAGCCTCGTTCTGGTCTCAAACGCTTGGCACGTGGACTCAGTCCGATTTTGGTGTGACTTAACACATAGGTGTGACTTGGCACACCTCAGCGACTTGGCACATCTCAGGGACTTAGCACACCTGTGTGTGACTTTGTGCACTCCACCCAAGTACTAACTTATTGACAGGGATTTTTAGTGCTGGGATGAAAGATCTCCGCGATTCCGCAGATTTCCGGGGATTTTCAATCCCGCAGCACCATCAGCATATACTACTATGTGGTGCAGACACCACAGCACTATCAGCGTATACTACTAATAAATGCTCCAAACGGTGCAGCACTATCAGCATATACTGCTAATACATGCTTCAAAGGGTGCAGCACTATCATCGTATACCAATATATATGAAACCCGACTTCTGGAAATTTTCCGCGATTCCCTGACAGTCCTAAACATATGGGAGAATATCAGCATTTCCGCTTTTTCCCCCCCTGGAGACCACTTTCATCTGACAGGTAGTGTTAGTGACAGGCAGTGCTGTCAGTGACAGGCAGTGCTGTCAGTCAGGCGGTGCTGTCAGTGACATACAATGCTGTCATTAACAGGCAGTGTTGCCAGTGACAGGCAGTGCTGTCAGTCACAGGCAGTGCTGTCAGTGACAGTCGGTGCTGCACTGAGTCAGTAATGTGTGCCGATGTAGTGATCTCCTCAGTAACCTGAGCTGAGTCAGACAGTTCAGGCACTGACAGCGGTGAGTCAGTAGCATGAGTCGGTGTCACAAGCTGTCATATGCTGTTACCTCACCACCACACGGGTTCGTTCCCTCGTGCTGTGACAAACCCATGCTAACTATGTCCGCCGCTGATTATTCCCTTAGTGGAGCCTGGGGTGCGGGCAGCGTCCGGGAGTGCCTAATTTAAGTCTGGTATTGTAGGTGACAGCTGAACGTGGGTAGCACATCACCCCTGTTCAGGGAGGGTTACAGGGGTATGTAGCCTCGCCCCTGTGTGCGTGCAGTATAACCTCGTGTTCATTTCACCTGTGTGTCTGTGCAGTATAACTTATTAACTTAAATAGGTATCCCAAGTGCCTTGCCAATCCACCAATAATCTGTGTGTGGAGGCTTAAAATTCATCATTTTCAATCTGTTGGTGTGTTCTAAGTTGTTCACCAATTGAAATAAAATCTAAAGCAAAATAAAGCTTCATATTTCTTCTTTCTAATAGTACCATCCACATTAGGATATGACTTTGATCAGCTACAGAAAATCAATGCTTTGTCAAGTCCATTTATGTAGAAAATCACCTTTTGTTTCAACTAACTTATGCATGAAATTTTACACTGCTTCTTCAAACCTCTGGCGCCCATTCACCAGAGCTAGCATCATCATGCCAATGATATCATTTTGTTGCCAATACTACAGGCCATATAGTCATATTTTGTCCTTGAATAAATTCTTTGTCCATCTATTTTAAATTTTAATTTAAAATGTTCAATTAACCACCATTTCTGAACCGAATAATGGATAACTTAGGTTTTTACATGAAAATAAAGATCCTTTTTTTCTTTAAAAAAAGAAGTTAATCATGATTCTTAGCAATGCATGGTGTGAAGGCGTAAATTTGAGACAAAATAAATGTTGGCTCTACTTAATAATTGAATGCTAAAGTTGTTATGCAATGTGCCAGTTGTTATGCAATGTGCCATAAACACACTGCCCACACACACACAGGGTTTGAAAACGTATTTTTTTTAAACATTCACATCTATCAAATTGAATTGTATGTAACGTAAACAGAAAGAGCATATTGAAGGTAGTACAGTGTGAAAATTTCATGCAATTATCTTGTATGGGTGCTTTTCTGTACCAAATAAGCCTGCTCAAAGTTGGGCATTTCCTTTTACCGGATTTTATCACTTGTCAAATTGAGCTCTGGACCATTTTAATCCTATTTTTTTAAGCTTTTCCCAAGCATATGTAGTCCTGAAAAAAAATAGCAATAACAAGACTCATCAGTAGGTTAGGGATAAATCAGAATAATTTAATATGGGTGCAAATCTTTTCCACAACCAAGCCCCCAAAAGTGGTCCAAAGCAAAATTTGGAAATTGGTGAAATTAAGGAAATTGTGATTTCGCGCATTTTTGGAAGATGTATATCTTGAAATGTAACCACATCAGACCCCTGGATCTTTGTATTCTCATTGTATAGGCCATGGATTTGAAGGAAAAAATACAGAAAGTCTGATAGGGTGGTTACTTTTAATTCTTGGGGCCATCAAAGATGCTATCCTTTTAGTTTTGGGTGGGACATATTTACCACACAAAAAGAATTAGAAGAAGAATATTGAAAATAATAATAACAACAAGAAGAATCAGAATCAGAATAATGAGAATAATAATCAAATTAATGAATAATAAGAATAACAATTAAAAGAATGATAAGAATATTAAGAAGAATAGAACATGAATAATAATAACACGAAGAATAATAACACGAATAATAATAACATGAAGAATAATAACACGAAGAATAATAACACGAAGAATAATAACACGAATAATAATAACACGAAGAATAATACTAAGAAGAATATGAATAAGGATAAAGACAGAAACCCCAGACGAGCTGATTATGCGCCTTTAAGTTCCACTACTAGACACTACCAGCATTGTGTCCGCCTATTGAGCCGCCAGTATGTGCAGACATGCGCCGCACTCCCGCTAACGGCCACTTCCGGTTTGTGTGTTGCAGGTCTAGGGCTGGACTATGACGTCACGATGAACCCGTCCCCGGTCACTGAGTCCGTCACCATGGCGATGACGGGCAAGCTGAAGGGCCCGTTGTGCAAGGTGTGCGGCGACGAGGCCTCGGGCTTCCACTACGGGGTCGACTCCTGTGAGGGCTGCAAGGTGAGAGGTGCCGAACGAACGGCACGCGTGCTGTGCGAGTCCGAAGGACGCAGTTTTGTTTTTGTGTGTGTGTTTTTTTGGGGTTGTTGTTTAGCGACCTTCTACCCCCCCCCCCCCCCACACCCCTCCCCTGGACAAAAAGTAGTCATCGCTGTTTATTTGTTTGTTTTGTTTGTTGGAGTTTTACATCCTGGCAACATCTAAGGTTATATCAAAACAGGCACCAACAGTTGGAATTTAAATCCAAGCCGAGTCAAATCAGTGGCTTACAAAATTGATACTTTTTGCTACCTAGCCTGTCGCTCGGCATAAATAATAATAGGATTGGACACGGACTGGTTAGTTCAGAATCAGGATAATGTGATGGAATGGAAAATCGGGTCATGGTGCTGGCCACCTGGTCTCCCAGTGGGGAACCACTATAAAGTCGACATAAGTGTGCACTGTTACAAGTCGGTACCTCTCCTGATATGACCTTAGATGTTGCCAGGACGTAAATCTCCCAACAAACAAACGAAGACGGTACTGTGTTGCTTTGACGCTCGTCTGCTCCATGTGACCCAGATGCTCATGTCACGTGGTACACTTTATGTACAAACCCAGACACCTGCTACCATAGTACCAGAGCACTATCTGCCCACAGTGTCACGTGACCGGGCGCATGCCTGGGGCGATATGCTTGAATCTATCCAGTTGTTATGACTGAATATGCTACTGCAGTCGATAACTATATCGCTGGACCGGATAGTTGAATCGGTTCAGCGCTCGCTTTCCATCCGGCAGGTCATTGGTTCAATCCATGGCTCAGTCAAAGTCAAAACAATGACTTGAAGTTGCATAGTTCGATTAATCATCACATTTTAAAACCAGACCGGATGCCCGAATGAGGTAGAGCGTCCGTCTCCCGTGTTGGTAGATCGTGGGGTCGTGGGTTCGAACCCCAGTCCACTCAAACCAATGACTTAAAAATTGATACTTGTTGCTTCCTAGCCTGGTGCTCGGCATTATTAGGATAGGGCAAGGACTGGTGTGCTCAGTGTCAGGATAATGTGACTGAGTGGGATATCAGGTCATGGTGCTGGTAGCCTGGTCTTCCAGTGGGGCAGCACTATAAAGTCGCCATGAGTGCGCACTGTCACAAGTCAGTACCCGTCCTGATATGAGCCTAGATGTTGCTAGGATGTAAAACAACAACAAAACAAATCACATTTTAAAAAGCAAGGCACTGACCTAGATTTGATCTACACAGCTAGCTCAGATACGGACGCACTTATTAAGCATTAGTTGTCACCACATAGAAGGGAACACTGAGTCAATTTAATAGAATATGTCACTGCTGAAGCCTATCGTGTCAGATTGTTGGCATACTTACCTAAATTAATTGCATTTTTCTTCAAATATCTCCAGAGTTAGCCATTTAAAATCAAAGTTGTGACAAACTAGCATGAGGTGGAGTATAACAACCAATTTAATATATTATTACAGAAAATGGCCGACACTCAAAACCATCGGACTCTGCAACTTTAGAGCTTTATATAATTTAAAATAATGAGAAAGCGGGGGGGACCACCATATGTCACAAACACGCTGTGGATATTTGATGTATGTGTATTTATAGACGTATGTGTAAGAATATTAAACAATCTGAAGTTAGGGAGGAGGAGGAGTGAGGAATTGGGTTCTGGTACACTGGTCCACCTCAGCACTGGTACACCGGAACACCTGTACACTGGTACACCTGTTCACTGGTACACCTGTACACTGGTACACCTGTACACTGGTACACCTGTACACTGGTACACCTGAACACTGGTACACCTGTACACTGGTACACCTGTACACTGGTACACCTGTACACTGGTACACCTGTACACTGGTACACCTGTACACTGGTACACCTGAACACTGGTACACCTGTACACTGGTACACCTGTACACTGGTACACCTGTACACTGGCACACATGTACACTGGTACACCTCAGCACTGGTACACTGGAACACATGTACACTGGTACACCTGTACACTGGCACACCTGTACACTAGTACACTGGTACACCTTACACTGATACACCTTACACTGGTACACATGTACACTGGTACACATGTACACTGGTACACCATGCATGCTGGTACACCTGTACACTGGTACACATGCACACTGGTACACATGTACACTGGTACACATGTACCCTGGTACACCTGTACACTGGTACACCTGTACACCTGTACACCGGTACACCATGCACGCTGTTACACCTGTAAACTGGTACACTGGTACACATGTACACTGGTGCACATGTACACATGTACACTGGTACACATGTACACTGGTACACATGTACACTGGTACACATGCACACTGGTGCATAGGTACACATGTACACTGGTACATATGTACACTGGTACACATGTACACTGGTACACATGTACACTGGTACACATGTACACTGGTACACATGTATACTGGTACACTATGCACACCAGTACACCTGTACACTTGTATGCCTGTACACTCATACACATGTACACTGGTACACTGATACACCTGTACACTGGCACACATGTACATTGGCACACATGTACATTGGCACACATGTACATTGGCACACATGTACACTGGTACACATGTACACTGGTACACCTCTACACATGTACATTGGTACGCCTGTACACATGTACACTGGTACACCTGTACACTGGTACACTGTAAGCAGGCAGTGCTCTCAGCACAGCACCACCCACCTACACCGGGCACGTGGGGGGGGGGGTTGTCTGGGAGGGTGTGTGTGGGGGGGGGGTCGATATGTGAGTGTCTATGTGCGCACTCCGCTACCTGCTCGGCACACCTGCGTGTAACCAAGGACGCCGTTGGGGTGACTTCCGGTGCGAACGCGCGTTTGTGTGTGTGTGTGGGGGGGTGCGAGGGGTGAATATTTGTTTTTTAAAGCCAGCTCATTTAACCAGGTTACTATTGAAGTACATTCTGAAACAATGCGACGACAAACAGACGGCCAAGTGGACGCGTACCTCGGGGGGGGGGGGGGGGAGGGGGGCACCAGTAACTGCTCACATGGTCCCTTTCCTCTGTTCGTTCTTGCTGTGTGTTCCGGGAGACCCCCTACGTCCTGATATGACCTTAGATGTTTCTAGGATGTAAAACAACAAACAAACCTGGAGACCCCCATCCCAACCACCACTACCACACACCACCACCACCACTACCACACACCACCACACACCACCACCACCACTACCACACACCACCACCACCACTACCACACACCATCACCACCACTACCACACACCACCACACACCACCACACACTCCCACCCGGACCAGACGGGATGGCGGAATGAGTTGAGCGTCCTTTTCCCGTTTTGGTAGATCGTGGGATTCGTCCAGCAGTCCCACGGGTTCGAACCCCGGTCGAATCAAGTCAACGACTTAAAAATTGGTACTTGTCACTTCCTAGCCAGGCGCTCGGCATTATTAGCATACGGCAAGCGCTGGTTGGATAATGTCAGGATAATGCGACTGAGTGGGATATCAGGTCATGGTGCTGGTGGCCTGGTCTCACAGTGGGGCAGCACTAGAAAGTTGCCATGAGTGTGCACTGTCACAAGTCGGTTCCATTCCTGATATGACCTTAAATGTTGCCTGGATGGTAAACTTCAACAACCAACCGCCACTCCTACCACCACCATCACTACCACCACTACCACCCCCCCACCACCACCACTACCACCCCCACCACCACCACCACCACCACCACCCCCACCACCCCCACCACCACCACTACCCCCACCACCACCAGTGCCCCCCTCACCCCCACCACCACCACCACCACTACCACCCCCCACCACCACTGCCCCCCTCACCACCACCACCCCCACCACCACCACTGCCACCCCACCACCACACCACCCCCCACCACCACCACCACTACCACCCCACCACCACCACCACTGCCCCCCCCACCCCCCACACCCCACCCCCCACGCTCTTGCATCCCTTAAGGTCCTTCGCATGCATTGTCTCCACTTTCTCACCCCGTACCTTCTACTTTTTGCCCCCCCCCCCCCCCCGTTTTTATCACTTTTCCTGTTTTATATTCAGGTCTACTTTGGTGCTCTCATTCCTGTCTTGTCCGCGGCAAAATGCTGGTTTTAAAGTCGGTGACTTAAATAGTTCGTTACACCCTTTATCAGATTTTTTAATTTTTATTTTGTATTGGCCCCCTCCCTCTCCCCCTCTGCTCTATGTGGTCTCTATATAGACAAGTTGACCTTCAGCCTCGCTTCCAAAAGGTCGTGTGTTCGATCCCTGGTAGGGTCAGATCACGCACTCGTCGCCACCTGATCATTTTGGCATTATAAGGGCAGGTTTAGTGAGTCAGGATACCATGACTGAGTGGCACTGGCAGTGATATTATTGTGGTAGTACTATAAAGTCGACTGGACGCGGTGGCCGAATCGGTAGATTTGTGGAGTCTTACGTCTTGTCAACGTCTTGGGTCATATCAGGATGGCTATCGAATTGTGACAGTGCACACTCATGGTGACGTTATTGTTATAGTGATGCCCCACTGGGAGACCAGGGCACTGGCACCATGACCAGATATCCCACTCGGTCACTTTATCCGGACACTGACCTAACCAGTCCTTGCCCTACCCTATTAATGCCGAGCGCCAGGCTAGGTAGCAACAGGTATCGATTTTTGTAAGTGATTGGTTTAACTTGACCATGATGACACTCCTGACCTTCCGCCCGGGAAGCGTGTGCTCTACTGATTCGGCCACCGCGTCCGGTGGGTGATGGTAGTGGTTCCGGCGGATGGCCTAGACGGTGCACCAAGTTCTCACTCCTCCTAGGACTGTGACCAGACCGGGTGGCCGAATGAGTTGAGCGTCCATCTCCTGTTTTGGTAGATGGTGGGATTCGAACCGAACCCCGGTCAAGTATTTATACTTGTCGCTTCCTAGCCAGGCACTCAGCATTATTAGGATAGAGCAAGGACTTGTTGGCTTAGTGTCAGGATAAATTGACTGAGTGGGATATCAGGTCATGGTGCTGATGGCCTGGTCTTCTAGTGGGGCAACACTATAAAGTCGCCATGAGTGCACAGTCACAAGTCAGTATCCATCCTGAGATGTTGCCAGGACATAAAACTCAAACAACCAACCAATCAACCAACGTAGTGCTGCAGACAGAGCGAGTTCACTATTGTAACAGGCCTGATAAGGAATTAGGGCTGCTGCCATAGCAACCGTAACTAAGGGGAGAGGTCACGTAGGTGACCTTGACCATTTGGCTGTGTGCATTGATGCGCGGCAAAGGAGGGACAAAGGCGGGGTGGAGAAAAACATTTTATTCCGGGTAAAATGAATCAAGAAGACAATGAGGAGAACAGAGACATCAGGGCAATGCATACAGGATATAGGTAAATAAGGTATACATCATCATCATCATGCTGTCAGTCGCAATGCGACAAAGACTCCTTTCATTACTTAATCGCCGCTTTGTGCGGTTGTACATTTCATAAAAGCTGCTTGCAAAGTGTTGAAGTGCTGCTGGCTTTTGTCAGTTACTAGTGGCACTCTCTCAGGCAGCAAATAGAGGTTTCACAACGGCAAGAACATGTCAAGACAGGCGCAAACTATTTGTCCCTGCAGTTGCTAGTCGGGAGATGTTGGGAGTTCCATTCATCACCGCCCTTAATGCTGCCACAATGACATGGTTTTCTGTTAGGGTTTGCTCCCTTAGCCTTTGATTCTATCAAGAACCAGAACTTGTACCACAAGGCAGTGGTTTACAACTTTGCAAGGCAGGGGCATCAAACTGTCAGGACCTGCCGGGTGTGGCGAGGTCATCCTGGAGAGAACCAGTGGGGAGGGAAGAGCCCTGAAGAGCCCTTCACCCTAGGAAAGAAGAAAGAAGAAGAAAAGGAAGAGAAAGAAAAAAGAAAAAGCAGGGGTTGGTGGGTGGAAAAAGTGAGTGCTGCTGGAGGAGGCAGGAGGCGGAGTGGCTGGAGGCAGAAGCGGGCCGCGTTATAAGGGGAGGGCAGGGGGGAGGGAGTGACGTAACCGGGGCGGGGGGGGGGGTATCTTGACCATTTGGTTGTTTGCATTAAAGGTGCATAATCCAATGAAAGGATCCGATTTAAAAAAACTAAACATTTCGGTAGATTTGGTCCTATATATCCAACTTAGATACTGTCGCACTTATTGAGCATTTATTGTGGCATAGAATGGAACACCAGCAAAATGACACAGTATCCCACTCAGTCACATTATCCTGGCATTAAGCAAACCAGTCCTTGCTTTATCCTCGCAATGCCGAGCTTCAGACTAAGTCGTGAGAAGCTATTCAAATTGAAAATCTGATTGAATGAAACCCGCGACCTGTTGCGTGGGAATGAGGCGCTCTGTCTACTCGGCGTGCTCCCAGTGCAGGTGTTGGTGCTTTTTACCTAAAAGAGAAATGTGCCTACTGTGAGTAAAACCGGTGATGCTGGCCGTGGTGTATGGGCAGACTTGACTAGACGGGATGGCCGAATGAGTTGAGCATCCATCTCCCATTTTGGTAGATCATGGAATTCGAGCCAGAAACCCTCGTAGAGTCAAAGCAATGACTTATCAAATTTATACTCATCGCTTCCTAGTCAGGCACTCGGCATTATTAGGATAGGGCAATGATTGGTTGGCTCACTGTCAGGATAATGTGACTGAATGGGATATCAGGTCATGGTATTGGCAGCCTGGTCTCCCAGTGGGGCAGCAATATTAAGTCGCCATGAGTGCACACTGTCACAAGTCGGTACCCATCCTGATATGACTTTAGATGTTGCCAGGACGTAAAACTCCAACAACCAACCGACTGTTATAGTGCTGTACAGTGATGGGCGCAATATGGCTGCCGAGAGTGAGTGTCCATTTGTACGGCACGTGTCGGTTTGTGTTTTACACGTCAGGTGGCGCCACCGCCCGCCATCATAGGCGCATGTCAAACCTATCATTAATATTATTTATTTATCCTTCACGTCTTGTATATCTGTATATATGTGTCTGCTACAGACCCAGACTCGGCCACACTCACCCACTCACCCTCTCACTCACCCACTCACTCACCCTCTCACTCACCCTCTCACTCACCCACTCACTCACACTCTCACTCACACACTCTCACTCACACACTCAGATACACCCACTCTCACCCAGTCATTCACTCACCCACTCATTCACTCGCACTCACATGCACTCACAAACTCTCACTCACTCAGATACACCCACTCTCACCCAGTCATTCACTCACCCACTCACTCACTCACACTCACATGCACTCACAAACTCTCACTCACACACTCAGATACACCCACTCTCACCCAGTCATTCACTCATTCAGACAAACACACTCATACACACTCACACACCAACACACTCACACACCCATCCACTCACACCCATTCATTCATTCACTCACATGCTCTCATACACTCACACTCACTCACACACACTCTCAACAAGTCATTCACTCAGCCACTCAGTCACACTCACGTGCACTCACACACACTCATCCATTCACTCATTCACCCACGCAAATCTCAGTCACACTCACTCAGTCATTCACCCATTCACTCACTCAAACTCACACACTCACTCACTGACTTACTCACTCAAACTCACACACTCACTCACTGAGTTACTCACTCATCCACTCACACACTCACTCATCCACTCACACACTCACTGACTTACTCACTCATCCACTCACTCACTGACTTACTCACTCATCCACTCACACCCTCACTCACTCACTTACTCACTCACTCAAACTCACACACTCACTCACTGACTTACTCACTCAAACTCACACACTCACTCACTGACTTACTCACTCATCCACTCACACATTCACTCACTGACTTACTCACTCATCCACTCACACACATACTCACTGACTTACTCACTCATCCACTCACTCACTCACTGACTTACTCACTCATCCACTCAAACACTCACTCACTGACTTACTCACTCATCCACTCACACACATACTCACTGACTTACTCACTCATCCACTCACACACTCACTCACTGACTTACTCACTCATCCACTCACACACTCACTCACTGACTTACTCACTCATCCACTCACACACATACTCACTGACTTACTCACTCATCCACTCACACACATACTCACTGACTTACTCACTCATCCACTCACACACTCACTGAGTCATTCACTCACTCAAACTCACACACATACTCACTCACTGACTCACTCACTGAGTCATTCACTCCCCGAGTCGCTCTTCTTGTTGACGATGTTGAAATGCTTTGTTTGCTGGCATAATACATTAGCTGAAAATACCATCATCAAAAAGGTCATTAAGAGCTTCTGCCGCTGGGCGGCGCCACAGACAATGGCCGCTTGGAGCGCTGCGGGCGGCGACCCGCCATACGCGCAGCTCAAATGGCAGCGACGCGCATGTCTGCTCTCTGCATCTCTTTGGTTCCCTTCCTGTCCACCAGTACCCGGCGGAAGTGGGAGGGCGCAGGGGGAGGGGGGGGGGGGTTCGGGCATTGGTGGGGGGTTGCAGGTGTGGCGGGGTCACGGAGGAGCGAGGCGCGGCGGGGCTGGGCGTGGTGGGGCGGGTGTCGGGCGGCGGGCGGGGTTTGCAGGTGTGGAGGGGGAGGCGGGGCGGGGTGTCGGGTGTGGCGGGCCGGGGCGGGGCCGACTTGAGTGGAGGTTGGGTGGCAGGTCAGCGTTGTAAATGCAGGTAAAATGGAAAGATATCCTTCCACCACCACCCACCTCCCCCATTCCCATTCCCTCACCCACTCACACCCACCTCACCTCACCCACTCACCCCCCCTCACCCACTCACCTCACCCCACCCACTCACCCCACCCACTCACCCCACCCACTCACCCCACCTCACCCACTCACCTCACCCACCTCACCCCACCCACTCGCCTCACCCCACCCCCACCTCTCCCACCTCACCCACTCACCCCACCTCACCCACTCACCCCACCTCACCCACTCACCCCACCTCACCCACTCACCCTCACCCACCCCCACCTCACCCACTCACCCCACCTCACCCACTCACATCCACCTTACCCCACTCACCCCAACTCACCCAGTTCACTCTACTCACCCACTCACCCTTTACTCACCCACTCACCCCTCCTCGCCCACTCACCCCTCCTCCCTACCTCACCCACTCACCCACCTCACCCAACCTCACCCACCTCACCCAACCTCACCCACTCACCTCCACCTCACCCACTCACCCCACCTCACCCACTCACTCCACCTTACCCCACCTCACCCCACCTCACCCACTCACCCCCAATTCACCCACTCACCCCTCCTCCCCCACTCACCCCTTCTCCCCCACTCACCCCTTCTTCCCCCACCTCACTCCACCTCACCCACTCACCCCCACCCCACCCACTCCACCTCATCCTCACCCACTCAACTCCACCTTACCCCACCTCACCCACCACCGACCTCACCCCAACCTCACCCACTCACCCCTCATCACCCCCCTCCCACCCACCCTTCCAGGAGTGAATCTGTGTAGGTTATTGGGGTTTTATGTTCTAGCAACTCAGATCATATCAAGACGGGCACTGACTTATGGCACTGTGCACTGATGGTGGCTTTATAGTGCTGCCCCACTGATATTGTGCTGAAGACCCCAGTAGTCCTTGTTGCTATCATAGTAAGACCAAACAGCTAGGTGAGGTAGCGACAAGTGTCACTTTTGTAAGTTATTTGTTCGACTCTGTTCGAGATCCATATATCACGATGTAGGGATTGCGCCCATGACCTGTCACATGGGATGCAAACGCTCTAACTACTCGGCCATCCCGTCTTCCAGGATGTGTGTTTGGGGGGGGGGGGGGGCAGGATTGGCGACAGGGGGGGTGGGGGTGGAACAGCTCATCTCTTTCAACTATAAAGACATAGTGCGTTGTGACGGTCAGGTCACCAAAACCAACCTTCATATAGGCTTTATAACCAGAGATGAAAGCTCTTCACCATTTCACCATTTTTTTATAGTCAGTGATTAACGTTCACAAAATACCAATATATATGACAGCTATGGTTATTCCGAATCCTGTTCTTATGACATTTAAACGTTGCTAGAAGATACAAGAAACAGTTTGACATGGGTGATAATACAGTCACGATAAGGACAGTTGAAACCTGTCATTTCCCCCGCGATTCCCAGACAGCGCTAATTCTATGGGGAGGAAGGGGGGGGGGGGGATCTTCATTTTCGTGGAAATTCACCATCAGTGTAATAATGATGTTTTAGTTCTGTCGGAACCCTCTAGGTGGCGCCATGATCTCGGCTTGGTTTCCGCTTTTTTGGTTGTTTCCGGAGACCACTTTCATTCCTGTATAGCAAACACTCCATAAACACTCCATATAGCAAACACTCCATAAACACTCCATATAGAAAACACTCCATATAGCAAATACTCCATATAGCAAACACTCCATAAACACTCCATATACAAACACTCCATATAGCAAACACTCCATATAGCAAACATTCCATAAACACTCCATATAGCAAACACTCCATAAACACTCCATATAGCAAACACTCCATAAACATGCAAGGCATTGGCCGGCTTTGTGCTTTTATGCGCCTTCCACCGTTTCATCCACCCCGCCCCTTGCCCCGCCCCTCGCCCCTCTCCTCGCCCCTCTCCTCGCCTCTCTCCTCGCCCCTCTCCTCGCCCCGCCCCTCGCGCCTCTCCCCGCCCCACCCCTCGCCCCTCTCCTCGCCTCTCTCCTCGCCTCTCTCCTCGCCCCGCCCCTCGCCCCTCTCCTCTCCTCGCCCCGCCTCTCCCCGCCCCTCCCCGCCCCGCCCCTCGCCCCGCCCCGACCCTCTCCTCGCCTCGCCTCGCCCCTTGCTGTAGTTAAGCTGGTTTGTGTGTATGTTGTAGGTATATACACCAGTTTGCTGCAGTTAAAGCTGGTTGTGTGTATGTTGTAGGTATATACACCAGTTTGCTGTAGTTAAAGCTGGTTGTGTGTACAAAACATGTTGTAGGTATATACACCATTTGCTGCAGTTAAAGCTGGTTGTGTGTATGTTGTAGGTATATACACCAGTTTGCTGCAGTTAAAGCTGGTTGTGTGTATGTTGTAGTTATATACACCAGTTTGCTGCAGTAAAGCTGGTTGTGTGTATGTTGTAGGTATATACACCAGTTTGCTGCAGTTAAAGCTGGTTGTGTGTATGTTGTAGGTATATACACCAGTTTGCTGCAGTTAAAGCTGGTTGTGTGTATGTTGTAGGTATATACACCAGTTTGCTGTAGTTAAAGCTGGTTGTGTGTATGTTGTAGGTATATACACCAGTTTGCTGTAGTTAAAGCTGGTTGTGTGTATGTTGTAGGTATATACACCAGTTTGCTGCAGTTAAAGCTGGTTGTGTGTATGTTGTAGTATATACACCAGTTTGCTGCAGTTAAAGCTGGTTGTGTGTATGTTGTAGGTATATACACCAGTTTGCTGCAGTTAAAGCTGGTTGTGTGTATGTTGTAGGTATATACACCAGTTTGCTGCAGTTAAAGCTGGTTGTGTGTATGTTGTAGGTATATACACCAGTTTGCTGCAGTTAAAGCTGGTTGTGTGTATGTTGTAGGTATATACACCAGTTTGCTGTAGTTAAAGCTGGTTGTGTGTATGTTGTAGGTATATACACCAGTTTGCTGTAGTTAAAGCTGGTTGTGTGTATGTTGTAGGTATATACACCAGTTTGCTGCAGTTAAAGCTGGTTGTGTGTATGTTGTAGGTATATACACCAGTTTGCTGCAGTTAAAGCTGGTTGTGTGTATGTTGTAGGTATATACACCAGTTTGCTGCAGTTAAGCTGGTTGTGTGTATGTTGTAGGTATATACACCAGTTTGCTGCAGTTAAAGCTGGTTGTGTGTATGTTGTAGGTATATACCCAGTTTGCTGCAGTTAAAGCTGGTTGTGGTATGTTGTAGGTATATACACCAGTTTGCTGCAGTTAAAGCTGGTTGTGTGTATGTTGAGTATATACACCATTTGCGATTAAACTGGTTGTGTGTAGTGTAGGTATAACACCAGTTTGCTGCAGTTAAAGCTGGTTGTGTGTATGTTGTAGGTATATACACATTTGCTGCAGTTAAAGCTGTGTAAAAACACAAAAAGCTGGTTGTGTGTATGTTGTAGTATATACACCAGTTTGCTGCAGTTAAAGCTGGTTGTGTATGTGTAGATATACACAGTTTGCTGCAGTTAAAGCTGGTTGTGTGTATGTTGTAGGTATATACACCAGTTTGCTGCAGTTAAAGCTGGTTGTGTGTATGTTGTAGGTATATACACCAGTTTGCTGCAGTTAAAGCTGGTTGTGTGTATGTTGTAGGTATATACACCAGTTTGCTGCAGTTAAAGCTGGTTGTGTGTATGTTGTAGGTATATACACCAGTTTGCTGCAGTTAAAGCTGGTTGTGTGTATGTTGTAGGTATATACACCAGTTTGCTGTAGTTAAGCTGGTTTGTGTGTATGTTGTAGGTATATACACCAGTTTGCTGCAGTTAAAGCTGGTTGTGTGTATGTTGTAGGTATATACACCAGTTTGCTGCAGTTAAAGCTGGTTGTGTGTATGTTGTAGGTATATACACCAGTTTGCTGCAGTTAAAGCTGGTTGTGTGTATGTTGTAGGTATATACACCAGTTTGCTGCAGTTAAAGCTGGTTTGTGTGTATGTTGTAGGTATATACACCAGTTTGCTGCAGTTAAAGCTGGTTGTGTGTATGTTGTAGGTATATACACCAGTTTGCTGTAGTTAAAGCTGGTTGTGTGTATGTTGTAGGTATATACACCAGTTTGCTGCAGTTAAAGCTGGTTGTGTGTATGTTGTAGGTATATACACCAGTTTGCTGTAGTTAAAGCT
>CM059186.1:1678522-1713711 GCA_030323885.1 Branchipolynoe longqiensis | reverse complement strand
TAGGTAGTCGTAAAGCCATTATACATGCGTTAGGTAGTCATAGAACCATTATATGTAGGGTAGGTAGTCGTAAAGCCATTATACATGTGTTAGGTAGTCATAGAACCATTATATGTAGGGTAGGTAGTCGTAAAGCCATTATACATGTGTTAGGTAGTCATAGAACCATTATATGTAGGGTAGGTAGTCGTAAAGCCATTATACATGCGTTAGGTAGTCATAGAACCATTATATGTAGGGCTAGTCGTAAAGCCATTATACATGCGTTAGGTAGTCATAGAACCATTATATGTAGGGTAGGTAGTCGTAAAGCCATTATACATGCGTTAGGTAGTCATAGAACCATTATATGTAGGGTAGGTAGTTGTAAAGCCATTATACATGTGTTAGGTAGTCATAGAACCATTATATGTAGGGTAGGTAGTCGTAAAGCCATTATACATGCGTTAGGTAGTCATAGAACCATTATATGTAGGGTAGGTAGTTCTAAAGCCATTATGCATACGTTATGTAGTCATAGAACCATTATATGTAGGGTAGGTAGTCGTAGAGCCATTATACATACGTTATGTAGTCATAGAACTATTATATGTAGGGTAGGTAGTCATAGAGCCATTATACATACGTTAGGTAGTCATAGAACCATTATACATAGATTTCTTAATATATACTGATTACCATTAGACAAAATGTCAGAGGATCTGTTTATGGATTGTCTACTTGGGTGTAGGTTCTTCTCGAAACTGCCCCCCTGTGTATTAGACTAATACTGAAAGTAATACACCCATACACAGCACCAGACTGTGTGTATCCAACATGTATATATATACAGCCTGTGTGTGTATCCAACATGTGTGTATCATTGTATGTACACAGCACCAGACTGTATCCAACATGTACACATTTACACAGCACCAGAATGTGTGTATCCAACATGTACACATGTATACAACTTGTCTGTGTATCCAACATGTGTGTATCATTGTATGTACACCACCAGACTGTGTATCTAACATGTATGTACACATGTATACAGCATGTGTGTATCCAACATGTATGTATGTATGTGGGTCACTCTCCTGAAAACTGGCCAGACGTGTCACATGGAGAGTTAAAATTTAATATTTGAATTTTTTACATTTTTTGGTTGCAAATGAAAGCTGGAAATCTCCCCTTTACATCTATGTAAAATATAAATTGATGAGATAAAAAATAAAGGTGTAGTCCATGCATAAGATATCTCTTATGGCAGTATAACATGTGTGTCACACGTGTAACACATGTTTAGGACACCACACAGTCTGCTTAATAAATATCTAATCAGAATTAAATAATATCATACTTAGAAGCATATTAATCATGGCATAATATACAGAAATATCTCGTGCTTATATTGATAAAAAAAATTAATTCCCAGCCATGCTTTATTCACTGAATAATTAGTGTACAATATTTGTGTGGCATCCAGACACCATGGTTACACGTGTGACGGAAATTTGTAATGTTATTTCTGAAGACATTAAATTTTTTTATTTTTTTATTTAAGCATGCATACATGTTAATAAATACTTCCTCTGTGATTTGGGAACTGTTTTGTTTGATATATCAATGCAATACAATATGTTTATAAGGATTCAAAAACGTCCCATATGTCATGTTACAAATGGCTGACTGTAAAATGGGGTTTTTTGGTACAAAAACAGTTCATAACTAAAAAGACCAAAGTTGCACACAGTTTTATTTTATTTCCCTTATTTCTTTCATCAAATCTGAACAAGAATATGAAAAGTATAAGGAAAAAAATAAGTAGGATTAGGAAGGTTTTTATTGATGTTTTAAAATCCCATCTCATGCTGACCAGTTTTCAGGAGAGTGACCCATGTACACAACACCAGACAGTGTATCCAACATGTATTTATGTACACAACACCAGACGGTGTGTATCCAACATCTATGTATGTACACAACACCAGACGGTGTGTATCCAACATGTATGTATGTACACAACACCAGACGGTTTGTATCCAACATGTATGTATGGACACAACACCAGACACATGCATGCATGTACACAACACCAGACTGTGTATCCAACATGTATGTATATGTACACAACACCAGACGGTGTGTATCCAACATGTATGTATGTACACAACACCAGACGGTGTGTATCCAACATGTATGTATGTACACAACACCAGACAGTGTGTATCCAACATGTATGTATGTACACAACACCAGACAGTGTGTATCCAACATGTATGTATGTACACAACACCAGACGGTGTGTATCCAACATGTATGTATGTACACAACACCAGACGGTGTGTATCCAACATGTATGTATGTACACAACACCAGACGGTGTGTCAACTGATGTATGTACACAACACCAGGCGGTTTGTATCCAACATGTATGTATGTACACAACACCAGACGGTTTGTATCCAACATGTATTTTGTACACAACACAACACCAACTTATTGTACACAACACCAGACGGTGTGTATCCAACATGTATGTATGTACACAACACCAGACGGTGTGTATCCAACATGTATGTATGTACACAACACCAGACGGTGTGTATCCAACATGTATGTATGTACACAACACCAGACGGTGTGTATCCAACATGTATGTATGTACACAACACCAGACGGTTTGTATCCAACATGTATGTATGTACACAACACCAGACGGTGTGTATCCAACATGTATGTATGTACACAACACCAGACGGTGTGTATCCAACATGTTGTATGTACACAACACAGACAGTGTTATCCAACATGTATGTATGTACAAACACCAGACGGTTTGTATCCAACATGTATGATGTACACAACACCAGACAGTGTGTATCCAACATGTATGTATGTACACAACACCAGACGTGTGTATCCAACATGTATGTACACAACACCAGACAGTGTGTATCAACATGTATGTATGTACACACACAGACAGTGTGTATCCAACATGTATGTATGTACACAACACCAGACGTGTGTATCCAACATGATGTATGTACACAACACCAGACAGTGTATCCAACATGTATGTATGTACACAACACCAGACGGTTTGTATCCAACATGTATGTATGTACACAACACCAGACAGTGTGTATCCAACATGTATGTATGTACACAACACCAGACGGTTTGTATCCAACATGTATGTATGTACACAACACCAGACACATGCATGTATGTACACAACACCAGACTGTGTATCCAACATGTATGTATGTACACAACACCAGACGGTGTGTATCCAACATGTATGTATGTACACAACACCAGACGGTGTGTATCCAACATGTATGTATGTACACAACACCAGACAGTGTGTATCCAACATGTATGTATGTACACAACACCAGACGGTTTGTATCCAACATGTATGTATGTACACAACACCAGACAGTGTGTATCCAACATGTATGTATGTACACAACACCAGACGGTTTGTATCCAACATGTATGTATGTACACAACACCAGACAGTGTGTATCCAACATGTATGTATGTACACAACACCAGACGGTGTGTATCCAACATGTATGTACACAACACCAGACAGTGTGTATCCAACATGTATGTATGTACACAACACCAGACGGTGTGTATCCAACATGTATGTATGTATGTATGTATGTATGTATGTATGTATGTATGTATGTATGTATGTATGTAAAGGAAAGTTTGCTTTATTTAAGACGCCACTAGAGCACATTGATTTCTATCATTGCCTATTGGACGTCAAACATATGCTCATTCTGACTTATTTCTTTAGAGGAAACCCGCTGCAGCCACATAGGCTACTCTTTCCGATAAGCAGCAAGGGCCTTTTATATGCACTTTCCCACAGACAGGACAGCACATACCACAGCCTTTGATGAACCAACGGTGGACCATGTGGAAAATATCCTAATCAGCAAATGGGTTCAACTGAGGAGGATCGATCGGATGACCTACACCTTCACAGGTGGACACTCTACCGCCTGAGCTACGTCCAGCTGCCTGTGTATATCTATCTGTACACAGCACCAGACGGCATGTACCTGTCCCCAGTGGAATGAAGCTCTGTGCCACGATGTCGCTCTGAGATGGCCTGGCGGTCAGTGTCCCCCACCCCCACCCCTCTTGATGACGACACTGGTCGCCATGATGCCTGTACTGTGCTGTAACACAGGGCAACGACCGGTTGTCTCAATATTGGCGAACCATGACTCAGTGGAATATCGTATCAGGGTGGAGGCAGCACAAAGTGTCTGGTGTCAGCACTATAAAGCTGCCAAGTTACAAATTAGTACCTGTCCAAATGGTACGAGGACGTAAGACCCCAATCAAGCAGTCATTATAGAAAGTCAGATGGACGCTCAGCGGGGACCTTTTGAAAGAACTGACTAACATGATAGCCAAGATGGCGGCGAGGTGGGACCGGACACGATGGCCGAATCGGTAGAGCGCAGGCTTCCCGTGTGGAAGGTCGTGAGTTAGAAACCAAGCCGATTCAAACCAATGACTTATAAAATTGATACTTGTCGCTTCCTAGCCCGGCGCTTGATATTAATAGAATAAGACAAGGACTGGTTCACACATTATCAGGCTAATGGGATCATGGAGCATATCGGGTCATGGTGCTGATGGACTGGTGTACCAATGGGGCAGCACTATTAGCATTAAGTCACCATGACTGTGCACTGTCAGAAGTCAGTACCCATCCCGATATGACCTTAGATGTTGCTAAGATGTGAAACAACACCACAAACAGTGGCAAGGTGATGTAGTTATTATTGCATAGGTGGTGTCAGGGTGCTGTGTCTTACTCGACAGTAAGTGATTATGGGTCCATCATGTGTAAAGTGCCTTAAGTGGCAGACACGGAGACATTTAACAACCAGCAACTTGACAACACGCGTTCGCCATTAAAGCGGCATAGTCCGATGAAAGCGTCAAATTGTCAGAACCAAAACAGTGACCTAGATTTGATCGTACATATCAGACTTAGATACTGGTGCTCTTATTGAGCATTTGTTGCTGCAGAGAAGGGGCTACTTGTAATAAGTCAATCTAATACTAATAGAACCTGTTACTACTCAAGTGTATGGGTGTCAGTTTTGATGTGCTTGCCAACATTTCTTTTGGCATCGTTTCACTTCTGCAAAGTTAGCGATTAAAGATCAAATTTATTTCAAACTGAAGTAAAATAGATTATGAATATGACTCTAAGTCTAATTATTAAATTAATGTATTTATCTCAGAAAATAGTGCAAGCTCAAATTTCAAAAGCACCTGAAGTTGCAACTTTAGGGAGGGTAGAAGGCGCATAGAAGTGGGTTCTTTCTTACTGACGCCTTGAGTGTCGCGTCACACACGCTCTGACACCGAATGAGCAGACTGACATTGACACACCTCAGACAACTCTGTTCTGGTAGATAGATGTAACTGAGTTAATGATGAGTGAGTGACTTATATATAGATGTGAGTGTACTGAATTTGATTTGTTTGTTGTTGTTTTACATCCTAGCAACATCTAAGGTCATATCAGGACGCATACCGACTTGTGACAGTGCGCACTCATGGTGACTTTATAGTGCTGCCCCACTGGGAGACCAGGCTGCCAGCACCATGACCTGATATCCCACTCAGTAACATTATCTTGACACTGAGCTAACCAGTCCTTGCCCTATCCTATTAATGCCGAGCGCGACTGACGTCCAACTCATTTCAGCATCCCGTCTGGTCTTGAGTGTACTGAGTTAATGAGTGAGTGAAGTACATAGTGGTAGATGAAACTAGTGAGTTACTGAGATGTTGCCAGGATGGAAAACTCCAACAATAAATCAACGTCTGTGCCACCAGAAGCACACTGGTCCCTGTGACTCAAAGAACACAGTTCCTGCCCACGAACCGCAGAATTTACCTCAACGCAATCATTGCTATTAGTATCATTGTTATAACGGTTGGTTGTTGGAGTTTTACGTCCTGGCAACATCTAAGGTAATATCAGGATGGGTACTGACTTGTGATAGTGCGCACTCATGGCGAATTTATAGTGCTGCCCCACTGGGAAATCAGGCTGCTGGTACCATGACGTGATATCCCACTCAGTCACATTGTCTTGACACTGAGCTAACCAGTCCTTGCCCTATCCTATTGATGCAGAGCGCCAGGCTAGGAAGCGACAAGAATCAATTTTTAAGTCATTGGTTTGACTCGACCGGGAATCGACCTCCCGACCATCCGTACGTGAGGCCTGCGCTCTACCAATTCGGCCACCACGCCCGGTGATTATTATAATGAATATTAAGAACACACCCGCCACCATCATCGCCATCATCATCATCGTCATCACTATCGTTATTAGCAGCATTATTCATCATCATCATCATGCTGTCGGTCGCGATGCGACAAAGAATGCTTTCATTACTTGACTGTCGCTCTCCATTCAGCTCTGTGCTGTGAGAGTTGAGTCCATGAGTCGGCCTTAATGTCTCTCAGCTTCAGGTTTCTCTTGATGGTATCCTTGAACTGGAGACCTCTCTTTCTGTAACCAGAAGACAGTTGAGAGCAGACAGCATTATTAGAGCTGTTGTTAATAATCTGGCCATGAACGCTGTCGTCTATTGCGAGCACAATTAGGTTCGTGATGGTGGAACCGATCGCTTTTGCTTCTCTCATACCTGGCACAGAGTCATGTGTGTGTCCAACACAACGAACTGTAAGCACTACGGCGGTGAAGATGCAACCCAGACGTGGTGTGTGTGTGTGTGTGTGTGTGTGTGAGAGAGAGAGAGTGGGGGTGGGTGGGTGAGTACATGTCCGTGAGGGGGTGGGGGAGCAGAGCGGGGGGGGGGGGGTTGATGGAGTAAGTGCATTAAGACACTGGGTGGCGCCCCCTGCCTGCGGTCCCTGTGTGTGTGGGGGGGGGGGGGGGGGTGTACCTGCGCGCGCACCCGATTAGTCACCGCCTTACATACGTGCTGCCCGCACATGCAACCCGCTCGTTACCCCCCACACACACCCACCCACACACACCCACACACTCACACCCACACACTCACATCCACAGACACCCACACACTCACACACACTCACATCCACACACTCACATACACTCACACAAACCCACACTCTCACACACCCACACACTCACACCCACACCCACACACTCACCCACACACATCCACAGACACTCACTCACACCCACACACTCACTCTCACACACACACTCACTCACACACACACTCACTCACACACATACACCCACCCACCACACCCACACACACCCACTCACACCCACCCACACCCACAGACACACACTCACACACACACTCGTCTTTTTCTCCTGTCCCCCGTTCTTTCTGGTTCTTTTTGTTAGTTTTTTTTGCTGTCGCTGGTTCTTGTGTTAATCGAGTCTGAGCTCACAGCACTGCACTGGCACGGACGCTTCTCGCCCTCATCGCGCCGGTACCGCCCGCATCAGTTGTCGGTACCGCGCACGTCATGACGGTACAGCACACATCGGTTACCTGCCGGCGTTCTGTTTAAATCAATTGCTGTGCATTACATTGGTGTAATTCATTCGTGTAATGCATTAGTGTGTGTAAGGGCCTGCATCCTGTAAGGTGTACGCTGCTGCCACCTGGTCGTTAGAAGTAGCATTAGTGGTTTAGGGTTCTACTGTAGTGTTTTGAAACTAGTTTAAGGTAGGTTCAAAACACTACTGTGGCCACGCTCTAAACAATATCCTTAAGTTCAAAACACTACCTTTAAGTTCTAAACACTACTCTAAAAAATATGTTATAATTGCGGCATATTCATTTTAAATTGTAGGAGGGTGAGGCAGTATGCAGTAAGGTGGGCCAGTATGCAGTAAGGTGGGGCAGTATGCAGTGAGGTGGGGCAGTATGCAGTAAGGTGGGGCAGTATACATTATGGTGGGGCTGTATGCAGTGAGGTGGGGAAGAATGCAGTGGGGTGTGGTAGTGTGTAGTGGTGTGGGGAAGTATGTAGTCGGGTGGGGAAGTATGCAGTAGGGTGGGGCAGTATCAAGTAAGGTGGGGTGGTAGGGGTTGTTGCTGGTTGCTTCATGTCCTAGCAACATCTACGGTCATATCACGATGGGTACTGACTTGTGACAGCGAACCCTCGTGGTAACTTTATAGTGCTGCCCCACTGGGAAATCAGGCTGTTGGCACCATGACCCGATATCCCACTCAGTCGCATTATCCTGACACTGATCTAACCAGCCCTTGCCCTACCCTATTAATTCCGAGCGCCAGGATAGGAAGTGACAAGTAACAATTTTAAAGTCATTGGTTTTACTCGACCAGGGTTCGAACCCATGGGTTTGACCTTAAATGTTGCTAGGATATAAAATAACAAACAAACGGGGAGGAGGGAGAAGAACAAAAAATTGTGCAACAACCCCAGGGCCCGTATTCATGTAGTGGTGCCAGGCGTAGCCGGTGCTACACGCTAGCTCTGGGGTAGCTATCCGAGGCTAGCGGCGGGTTGGAGAAATAGGTCAAGTCTTATTCACCAATGTCCAAGCCGCCGCGGATAGCTAACCGTGAGTTTATTTATAGATTTGGGAATTCCCTCCATTCGACGATATGAATAACGCTGCCAATGTGGCGGCGGCGTTAATATTGGTTCGAATTTAGGGTTCATTTGATTAAATTTCACTTATGGCTTATGTAATTCTGTTAAATATGACAGCATTTAATAGATTTGGGCCTAATATATTGCCGCCGATATGGCGGCGACGGCGGCGAACATGTTTAGTTGATGTTGCACAGTATGGATATCGACGTCGCTGCGGCGGCGGCGATTTGTTTACTTTACTTTTCCAAGAACGTTATGTGACGTTACATATGTCATGACACGGTGGCGAAACGTTGAAGGTACGTTGAACATATGTTCTCCTGATGTTCTCCTGACGTTTCCCATTACGCCGCATAGACATTTCCACCCGGTTTAATGTGGGTCAACGTAGTGGAACGTAGTGGAACGTAGTTGAACGTAGTGAGCAGCATTTGACTAACGTCCATTTAACGTCATTGACGTTCGCTGAACATGTACAGAACATACGGCAAACGTAAACCCTTACGTTCGAGGTACGTCGAAAGTTTTGAACATGTCCAAAACCTTGACGTAACTCGACGTAACACGACGTAATGTGACGTAGCTCGACATCAGTCTAACATCATTCTGACGTCATCATAACGTAACCCAACGTACGTCAACGTAATGATGAAAAATGACCACGTTAGGCTCACGTTCGCTCGTTACGTCATAGTGTGACAGGGGTATAAGGTGGGACAGAATGCAGTATGGTGGGGTAGTAGTGCAGTAAGGTGGGACAGAATGCAGTATGGTGGGGTAGTAGTGCACTAAGGTGGGACAGAATGCAGTAGGTAACATTTTGAGGCACTAGGCCTACAGCCTAGTGCCTCATGAAGATGAATGCCAGGAAGACCAAAACAATGGTTATAAGTAAAAAGACAGATAAACCAAATGTCAATATAACCATAGATGGCACAAACATAGAACAAGTATCCGAATTCATATATCTCGGACAAAAGATTACAAATGATGGGAGATGTGAGGAAGAAATTAAAAGAAGGATAACAATAGCCCGAACAACATTCTCCAAAATGAATAGAGTGTTAACATCAAGTAAGATATTAATACAAACAAGGAAGCGTATTCTTCAGTGTTATGTGTGGTCTACTCTAATGTATGGGGCAGAGACATGGACAATCTCTAAGAAAATGTACAAACGTTTAGCAGCATTTGAGATGTGGACTTATCGAAGGATGATGAAAATATCATGGACAAAGAAGATCACCAACAAAGAAGTTCTCAGAAAAATTAAAAATAAGAAAAGCTTGTTTGCCACTATACAGACAAAGAAACTTATTTATTTTGGCCACATCATTCGTCAGAGTTCAATATACCGTACATTGTTGGAAGGGAAGGTGAATGGCAGCAGAGGGAGAGGGAGACCAAGAACATCATGGTTTACAAATATTTCACAGTGGACAGGCTTGAATTATTCACAGTCTATCAGAACAGCACAACATCGGGACAAGTGGAGAACCATTGCATCCAACACTCGACTAGAGGATGGAACTATTGATTGATTGAGGCCTACAGCTCCCTCTGCCATGTCATGATAGTGTTTTAAACTTGGGTAGTGTTTTGAACGTATGTAGGGGTAGTGGTTTCAACTTAACAGTAGTGTTTTCAACTTAGTTTCAAAACAATATGGTAGCGTTTTGAACCTAAGTTCAAAACACTACCATATTGTTTGGAATGGGGTAGTGTTTTGAACGTCGTACACCGGCTAAATATAGCCACACTGTGGTGGCGCCAATCAGGAGCAGTCAATGGGCGTCAGTGGGGGACCCCCCCCCCCCCCCCCCACCCCACACACACACACTGTGTGTGTCGTCTGCCCGTCTGGGGGACTGGTGTGGTGGACTGGTGTGGGGGACTGGTGTGGTGGACTGGTGTGGGGGACTGGTGTGGAGGACTGGTGTGGGGGAATGGTGTGGTGGACTGGTGTGGGGGACTGGTGTGGAGGACTGGTGTGGGGGACTGGTGTGGTGGACTGGTGTGGGGGACTGGTGTGGAGGACTGGTGTGGAGGAGCGGCAAACACCTCAGAACACCTGTGGGAGGCGCGTGAATCTGCCACCTCTGATAAACAAGTCTCCGGGGAGAGGCGAACAGTGCTCGCCAGCCAAGAAATAGGCAGTTTTGGGGAGTTTAATAACCGCTACCTATTACTCTTCATCATATTTGATTAGTATACGTATAGTCATTTGATTTTGATTTTGAACCTCACGTAAATAACCTAGGATTTAACTTGCATCTTTTGAAAGCGACTGGGGGGAGGTGGTGGGGGCAGGGGATTACATTTATAAACAAGTTTAGTTTGAATAGAACGTAATCAATGAGGCGCGTGTAGACTTTCGTTTTGGAAATGATAATACAAATATTTAGAAGTGCTTAGATATCATTGCAGCAGTTCAAAATGGTCATAAGTGACATTGCTGCCAAATGGGGGTTCTTGGAGTTCTGAGGCATCATAACCTTTATGGTTCAGTCACACTACGACGTAATGGCCAACATGAGTCCGACGTGGGTGACTTTCGATAAACCTGACGTGATCCTAGAGACATCCTCGCGCGCTCGACATCATCGACGTGATCGCGACGGGGCTTCGACGAGGCTCTGACGAGACTCGGACGTCGTTGGAATGACACCGGAACGGGGCTTCGACGAAGCCGTAACGGGGCTTCGACGTGACTGTAATGGGGCTTCGACGAGACTCCGACGTCATCGAAACGACACCGGAACGTGGTCTAGTAACCGCCTCACTCGACAGCATGGATGTGAGGCGATGTTGACCTGACGTAGATGACGTGGTCATAACGAGAGCCTAACGTGACGGTAACATGATGCGAACGTCTTATTAATTTGTCGAGCTATGTCAAAGTTTTTTCAACATGTCCAAAACCTCGACATCCTCCGACGAGAGTCAACGAGAGTCAACGAGAGTCAACGTGATGTGACGAGAGCTTAACGTGACTGTAACGTGACTTTTACGTGACCCGACGTAATGACGAAAAGTCACCCACGTTGGAGTCACGTTGGCCATTATGTCGTAGTGTGATTGCACCATTAGTTAGCATAAAGGTGTTGTTCCAATGTCATTTCTATTAGGCGCTGTTCTAATCAGTTGTCATTACAGATCAGCAGAATCACACATTGAAGCAAGGTTGTACCTGATAGACAGCAAACGGAAACAGAAATAGCCATATATGGGCGCCGCCATTTGTATACTCAGTTTGAATAACCAATATCCAGCAAACGGAAACGGAAATAGCCCTATATGGGTGCCGCCATTTGTATACTCATGTTGAATAACCAAAATCCAGCAAACGGAACCTGAAATAGCTCTATATGGGGGCCACCATTTGTATACTCATGTTGAATAACCAAAATCCAGCAAACGGAAATAGCTCTATATGGGCGCCACCATTTGTATACTCATGTTGAATAACCAAAATCCAGCAAACGGAAACGGAAATACCTCGTCGAACTTCGCTACGCAGTAAGCAGGGTGGACGACAGTGATTGGATAATAATATACCCGTGTTGATGAATAAATAAATAATTCTCCGGGGGTCCTAAGCATTGCTTATTGCTTATTCACATTAAGATTCAAATGTTATTTCTATTCTTAGTCAGCTGTCAAAAGTGTCATGTTAGCAACTATCATGTGGTAGACAGCTGTCATAGTGTCATGTCAAAGTCACGTGTCAGCACCATCTGTAGATTCTCTCATGTTGTTCACAATGCAACAGAACAACAACCACAGCAACAAGATTTTGAAGATGGTCTGAAAGGAACAAAATGTGTCCACCAAAATGACAACGATGTGAAGTAATATCGTAATCCGATGTCATTTAGGCATCACATTTACATCATGATTCGACATCATCCCATCATCATCATCATCATGCTGTTGGACGCAATGCGACAAAGACTGCTTTTATTTCTTAACCGCCGCTATTTCGTGCAGTTGTGCATTTCATAAAAGCTGCTTGCAAAGTGTTGAAATGCTGCTGGCTTTTGCAAGTTACTAGCAGCACTCTCTCGGGGAGCAAATAGAGGTTTCACATGGGCAAGAACATGTCAAGACAGGTGCAAACTATTTGTCCCTGCAGTGGCTGGCTGGGAGATGGTGGGAGTTCTATTCATCACCGCCCTTAATGCTGCCACGGAAGCATGGTTTTCTGTTAGGGTTTGCTCCCTTAGCCTTTGGTTCTATCAAGAACCTGTAGCACAAGGCAGTGGTTTACAACTTTGCAAGGCAGGGGCGTCAAACTCCCTGAGGTATTTTAGCAGATAGGTACTGCATTCCGCGCATACCAGACATCATCCCACTGTTAGTATAACCTTTTTCCGGCGGTCAAAATTGTGTCGGGTTGACATCAGACTGTGATGTCAGACCGACATCGGACTGTGATGTCGGGCCGATATCAGACTGATGTCGGGCTGACATCGGACTGTGATGTCGGAGGACTTCGGACTGTGATGTCGGTCTGACGCAGGTGCTGACATGAGGACGATGTCGAACTGACATCACACTGTGGGCTGGGATGCATTAAATTAGCAGTGATGAGTCCTTTGCCTACACGTGAATACCACGGTTTCATCCACTGATCTAATTGCCATGGAAACCAACCTTACAACGGTCAACTGCTGACTAAGTCTATGTGAGTGGTTAGAGTGGCTGTTAGTAAGACATTAAAGTTGCACAGTCTGATGCTTTTGACTTTCTGCCATTTTCTGAGATAAATACATTATGCTAATCTTTATGATTTTTGTTACGTTAGTTTGAAGTAACTTTTAATTTAAATTGATAACTTTGGAGGTATTTGATGTTAAAACATTACAAATTAATTTTGGCAAGCACGCCCAAACTCTGACACTATAGACTTCAGTACTAACAGTATTAAATTGACTTATTACAACCTTCTGTGCAGCAACAAATGCTTAATAAGGGCACCAGTGTCTAAGTTGAATATATAGAATCAAATCTAGATAAGTGTTTTGGTTTTGAAAATTTGATGTTTTCATCGGACAATGCAACTTTAAGAATGGCCCGTCCTGATATGACCTTAGATGTTGCCAGGACTTAAAACTCCAACAACCAACCAACCCGATCTCCACCACCAACCACTACCACCACCACCACCACCACCACACCCACCACCACCACCCACCACCCACCACCACCACCCATCACCCACCACCACCACACCCACCACCACCATCACCACCTATATGGTCTGCGCTGGGGTTGTAAACACATAGTGCCGCAGTTCCCCGCCAGGTGGCAGTACCGGTTGTGAATGGATCACCGACAAACCAAGGCTTGTGGGGGAGGTTGGGGTGTGGTGTGAGGGGGCGGGGGTGGTCATCTTGAATTGGACATTTAGGGCCCTTCGTCAAGTCTCGCGCCTCTTGAATATTGATGCTACACTGCAACTGCTCCCCCGTGACTCTGACGTATCAGCAGTGCAGCCTGGTCCTGGAGGTCGGTGACCGCCTTCTCATCCTGGAAACAATGGGCGCGGGACCAGTGTCCGACTGGCCACTACATCCGGGGACCAGTGGCCGCCTGCCTGCTACGTCAGGGGACCAGTGTCCGACTGGCCGCTACATCCGGGGACCAGTGTCCGACTGGCTGCTACGTCAGGGGACCAGTGGCCGACTGGCTGCTACATCTGGGGACCAGTGTACACTGGCTGCTCTGTCTGGGGACCAGAGTCTGACTGGCTGCTATGTTTGGGGACCAGTGTCTGACTGGCTGCTACATCTGGGGACCAGTGTCTGACTGGCTGCTAGGGCCGGGGACCAATGGCCGACTGGCTGCTACGTCTGGGGACTAGTGGCCGACTGGCTGCTACATCTGGGGTTTTTGCTACTTCTGGGGACCAGTGTCTGACTGGCCGCTACATCTGTGGACCTGTGTTCGACTGGCCAATATGTCTGAGAACCAGTGTCCGAATAGCCGCTGTCTTGGGACCAGTGTCCGACTGGCCACAACATCTGGAGACCACGTGTGCGCACCCATACCTACACACACACACACACATACACACACACACACCAGTTCGCCTCATTCCCCATGCTGAAGGACATGGGATTGAACCCTGACCGAGTCAAACTGGAGGGATATAAAATTTATACTTGCTGGGCATTACTAGAATATCACAAAAAAACTGGTTGGATCAAGATTACATTGTGTGATTTCCTATTACAGTCCTCGCATTACAAAATCTTAATGGGGGGCAGCACTATGAAGCCATCAGGAGTGTGCCTTGTCACAAGTCGGTAGCTATCCTGATTTGACCTAATTAACCAGGGCCGCACTCTGGTATGTGGTATATAAAGGAAAGTTTGTTTTATTTAGCGATGCCTCCAGAGCACATTGATTTTTATCATTGACTATTGGACATCAACCATATGGTCATTCTGACATATTCCTTTAGAGGAAACGCGCTGCTGCCACATAGGCTACTCCTTCCGATAAACAGCCAGGGGTCTTTTATTTGTAGGCACTTTCCCACAGACAGGACAGCACGTACCACGGCCTTTGATGAACCAGTTGTGGACCACTGGTTGGAACGGACAATAGCCCAAACCGCAAATGGGACTGAACAGGATTGATCGGGTGACCAGTATATGGTATATGATATTCAGCTGTAAATAGACTGCTCCCCTGGTGGTGGTGGTGGTGGTGGTGGTGGGGGGGGGGGGGTGACGTCATTGGTGACGTCAGCGCGCTGGTCAGGAAGTGTTATGTAAGTTGCGAGGTGCTGTTTGTTCGGAGGTTGCCTTCTGTGACTTAGGTCGCTATGAGGATAAAGCGTTCCTCCCGGGGATTGCGCGCCAACTGTGACTCTGAGGCGCCTGTGTGGACTATTTTCACGGTAGTACAAAGCCTGCAAGGTAGGAGGGGGGGGGGGGGTGTCTGTAAATCCTTACATTATAATAAAAGGGGATTTTTGTTGGCGATTTTTTTCTTTTCTTTTTTGCACTGTAGTAGACTGCACTGGCTTCTGGGAAGGACCACATAGAGAGGTAGGTGTGGATAGGGTGATTGCATCAGGGTGCCTAGGTAGTGTAATACTAATAGTTGGCACACTAGCCTGGAATAGCAAAACGGGTAGGTTTGAATCCTGCGCTAGGCATATTTCCTATTTTCATCACCCCCAAGATAGTACCCCAGGCTAGGTAGTGACGAATGTCAATTTTAAAGTTATTGGTTTGACTCAACCACGTTTCAAACCTTGGGTTTTGGATCTCATGACCTCCCAAAATGGGAGGCGGGCACTCAACACCACCCCGTCTGGGTCTGTAGTAAAATCTTTGTGTACTACTTTGGGGGGTCGGGGGGTGGGATAGGCATGGGGTTCTGGAAAAGTAGTACTCTCTGTACTCTCTTGAAAATGTTGACAGCACCGTGGCCCGATATCCCACTCGGTCACATTATCCTGACACTGAGCTAACCAGTCCTTGCCCCATCTTAATAATGCCAAGGGTCAAGCTAGGAAGTGACACGTATCAATTTTATGAGTCATTGATTTGACTCGTGGGGGAACCAAACTCCTGATCTTCCGGTCTCCTGGAGAACGGGCGCGGTGGCCGAATCGGTAGAGCACAGGCCTCGCGTGCGGACTTCGCGAGTTTGGTTCCCGGTCGAGTCAAACCAATGACTTAAAAATTTATACTTGTCGCTTCCTAGCCTGGCGCTCGGCATTATTAGGATAGGGCAACAACTGGTTAGCTCGGTGTCAGGATAATGTGACTGAGTGGGATATCGGGTCATGGTGCCGGCGGCCTGATTTCCCAGTGGGGCTGCACTAAAAAATCGCCATGAGTGCGTACTGTCACAAGTCGGTACCCATCCTGATATGACCTTAGATGTTGCTAGGACATAAAACAACAACAAACAACAAACAATCCGGTGTCCCGTATGCGAGGCCTGCGCTGTATCGATTCGACCACCGCACCCGGTCTCACCTAGATGTCATCGCGCGCCTGTAGCTTAGCACTTATTGAACGCCTGTTGCACTTTGGTGCTGTTGCTGTTGCATATGCAATTTGGCTAAGTCAAGCCGAAGTCTAACACTTTGCAATAACCGGAAGTGGTGCCCGAATGGGTAGAGCACAGGCTTCCCGTGTGGAAGGTCGGGCGTTCCAATCCCGGTCGAGTCAAACCAATGACTTATCAATTTGATACTTGTCGCTACCCAGCCTGACACTGGGCGTTATTAGGATAGGGCAAGGACTGGTTAACTCAGTATTATGATAATGTGGCTGAGTGTGAAATTGGTTCATGGTGCTGGCGGACTGGTCTCCCAGTTGGATAGTACGTGAACGCATCCTTTTGTGTTGATGCGCAATTAAGCCGGTGTTGATTGCTGTAAGCAATGGGCAATCGCTTGTCACTGAATAATAATGCAGCAGGTTGCACTCAACTCACCGGGCAAAGCGGCCACGCGCCTACATAGGCACGGCTTGGTGGGACTGCATCAGGGAGCCTAGGTGGCCCAGTGGTTAGGATGCTGGCCTCGGAGTGGCAGAAATGTGGCTGCGACTGAGAGAGCTGCTCTGGGCTCTGGTATTGTATGTGTTTACAGTGCCAACAACACCTGGGCCCGTATGCATGGAGCAGTGTTAGCGGCGTGTGGTGTTATCCCTCTAACACCGTATAGCTATCACCGTTTATCGGCGGTGTCGAAACGGTATGCATGGCGGTCTAAACGGTGAGTGATAGATAAACGTGAATCTATTTATAGATTTGGGAAATCCCTCTGCGTTTGTATCCATATATTTAGCTCAAATCTATTGAATGCGATCATATTTAACAGAATTACATACGCAATAAGTGAAATTTAAGCAAATCAACCCTAAAAACGAAGCGATATTAACGCAGCAGCCGCATTTGCGCCGATATTAATAGTTATATTTTCGAATCGACGAACGTAATGTAAACAAATCGTCGCCGCCGAATCGGCGGGAATTTCTTGCGCCCAAATCTATTAAATGCTGTCATATTTAACAGAATTACATACGCAATAAGTGAAATCTTATCAATTTAACCCTAAATTCGAAACGATATTAATGTAGCCGGAGCATTGGCGTCGTTATTCATATTGTCAAATCAACGAGCGTAAAGTAAACAAATCGCTAATACACTGACGCCAATGCGTAGACGTCGGCCAGTATGGATGTCGACGTCGACACAGCGGTCGCGACGGCAGCGATTTGTTTACTTTACGTTCGTCGATTCGAAAATATAACTATTAATATCGCCGCCATTGCGGCGGTAGCCTTAATAACGCTTCGAATTAAGGGTTAAATTGGTCAAATTTCACTTATTTGGTAGCAAATTCTGTTAAATATGATCGCATTGAATAGATTTGATAACTAACATCCCCTGTAAACCAGCTTTTTTCTGGTTTAGCTTAACCTAGTTTAAACGCACGGTGTTAGGCCTAACACTGCTCCATGTATACCAACTTTTCGGCACTAAACCAGAAATCCCTCCCTAAACGCGGTTTGGCTCTCTAACACTGCTCCATGCATATGGCCCCAGGACATCATCAGCACCACCAAGCTGATGATATCCTGGTGTCTTGGCTTGGGGCTTTCCTAACCATATACACACACATATGTGTGTGTGTGCGCGTGTGTGTATGTGTATGTGTAAGAACCTTCCCCCTGCATCACGTGGGACGGCGTAGACACATAAGTCTTACCTGGAATGTGTTAAAATTCGGTCAGGTGCGTGTCCAGATGTACAGGCTCTAAGACTAGTAAGAGCCACCCCAGACGGGCTTTTGGCGGGAAATCCCCTCACGTCGCCGTAAGTAGGTCACCCCACTTTCCCGCCTCCAGCTCGAGTTGAGCGGCTCCAGCAGACGACAACTGTAGCCCTTCTCTCCTGCTACTTCCTGTTATGTGGGCATGTGGTTACGTATCTGGTTATGTGAGTTTGTGGTTATGTGAGTTTGTGATTATGAACTTAGGTGAGTTTGTGGTTATGTGAGTTTGTAGTTGTGTGAGTTTCTTGTTATCTGAGTTTGTGTTTATGTGAGTATATGGTTATGTGAGTTTGTAGTTGTGTGAGTTTCTTGTTGTGTGTGTGTGTGGTTATGTGAGTTTGTGTTTATGTGAGTTTGTAGTTGTATGAGTTTCTTGTTATCTGAGTTTGTGTTTATGTGAGTATATGGTTATGTGAGTTTGTAGTTGTATGAGTTTCTTGTTGTGTGTGTGTGGTTATGTGAGTTTGTGTTTATGTGAGTATATGGTTAGACTGCGACGAGATGTCGTCTGCTACAGGTTGGCACTTTTCTTCCCGGAAACCAGTTGTCGTTTCCACCCCCTTCTCTTATCCCCACCTCCTCGTCCCTCTCCTTTCCTCGTCCCTCTCCTTTCCTCTCCTGTTTCCTCTCATATCCCTATCCCCCCCCCCCCGCACTCCTCGTCCCCCCTCCCCTCCCTTCCTCCTCCTTTCCCCTCCTCCCCACCTCCCTCCACTCCCCCCTCCTCTCCTCTCACCTCCCTCCCCTCCTCCCCCTCCTCCCGCTCCTCCCCCTCCTCCCGCTCCTCCCCCTCCTCCCTTCTCCTTCCTCCCCTCTCCTCTTCCTCTTCCTATCTCTCCTCCCTCTCCTCTCTCCTCTCCTCTCCTCCCTTCCTCTCCTCTTTCCCTCCTCTCCTCTCCTCTCCTCTCCTCTCTCTCCTCCCCTCCCACCCCCCTCCCCCTACCCCCCCCCCTCCCCTCCCTCCTCCTCCCCTCCCTCTCCTTCCATCCCCCTCCCCCTCCTCTCCTCCCCCCTCCTTCCGCACCTCATCTCCCCCCCCCCCCCCCCCCAGGTTGCGCGCCTTATCCCGTGTCGCCGCCAGGTGCGCTGACCTCCACACTCACTTAGGCCGCGTCTATTTGTGTAATTACCTTGTAGTAATTAAAGTGATTATTCCATATCGGGCAGCCGTGTGCAATCGATATCGGTTAAGGCTGACGTCCGATTAGTCCGAATCGTTGCCGTCGGACAATTTACCGGGAACGTCGTCAGATGTCAGATGTCAGATGTGCCCAGAAAGGTCTCCCGGCTGGTTAGGCAGTTATTGCCAGCCACGGGCTTTGAGGGCCGAACGGCTAAATCTGATATTTATTTTGAATTTGTGTTTATGAAGGAAGCTCTTCTGGTTATGAGGTGACGTCTGGTTGTGGGTGTCGTCTGGCTGTGGGTGTCGTCTGGCTGTGTCTGGCTGTGGTGTCGTCTGGCTGTGGGTGCCGTCTAGCTGTGGGCTGGTGTGCTCAGTGTCAGGATAATGTGATTGAGTGGGATACCAGGTCATGGTGCCGGCGGCCTGGTTTCCCAGTGGGACAGCACTATAAAGTTGCCATTAGTGTGCACTGTCACAAGTCGGTACCCATCCTGATATGACCTTAGATGTTGCTAGGACGTAAAACAACAACAAACAAACAAGCCGTCTAGCTGTGGGTGTCGTCTGGCTGTGTGATGTCGTCTGGCTGTGGGGTGTCATCTGGCTGGGCGGTGTCGTCTGGCTGGGCAGTGTCGTCTGGCTGGGCGTTGTCGTCTGACTGGGCGTTGTCGTCTGGCTGGGCGGTGTCGTCTGGCTGGGCGGTGTCGTCTGGCTGGGTGGTGTCGTCTGGCTGGGCAGTGTCTGGCTGGGCAGTGGCATCTGGCTGGGCAGTGCCGTCTGGCTGGGCGGTGTCGTCTGGCTGGGCGGTGTCATCTGGCTGAGCGGTGTCGTCTTGCTGGGCGGTGTCGTCTGGCTGGGCGGTGTCATCTGGCTGGGCGGTGTCATCTGGCTGGGTGGTGTCGTCTGGCTGGGCGGTGTCCTCTAGCCTCTGTGGTGTCATCTGGTTCTGCGGTGTCGTCTGGTTCTGCGGTTTCGCCTGGTCCTCGGTGTCATCTGGTTCTGCGGTGTCGTCTGGTTCTGCGGTATCGTCTGGTTCTGCGGTATCATCTGGCTAGGTGGTGTCATCTGGCTGGGCGGTGTCGTCTGGCTGGGTGGTGTCATCTGGCCTCTGCAGTGTCATCTGGCCTCTGCAGTGTCGTCTGGCCTCTGCAGTGTCGTCTGGCAGCAGACAGGCAGTATCTGGCTTCGGAAAACGGACGCTAATTGTGGCTGACGTGAACGTCGGGGAGGGACACGGATACTGGTGATACACCGGATGTGTTTGCGCCGTTTCCGGTTCCGGTGACCGAGTTAGACGCGGATGGCATGCTGGTTGATGTACTCAGGTGTGTGGCAGGTTCGAACACTGATAGGGTGGGAGGTGGTCGAACTGTGAAGGGACGAGTAGTGAGGAACACTACTGTCTAACTACATGAAATACACCCCCCCCCCTCACCTCCACTGGAGTACACACCCACATGTAACACATACGAAGACACACAGATGGCAATGCACACTAACACACCTTAACCACACCAACACACACCATCATCATCATCATCATCATCATGCTTTCATTTCTTAACCGCCGCTCTCCATTTAGCTCTCTGCTGTGAGAGTGATGTCAATGAGTCGGTCCTGATGTCTCTCAGCTTCAGCTTTCTTTTGATGGTATCCTTGAACTGGAGACGAGGGCGTCCTCTCTTTCTCTGATCAGAAGACAATAGGGAATAGAGGATCTGCTTTGGTAGCCTGTCTGTTGACACACACCAACACACATTAGTTAGTACACACCAAAACACACCAACACACATCAATATACATCAACACCTCAACATACATCAACAATATACACCAGCACATCACCATACTCAACACATCAACACACTCAACACACCCAAACATACACCAACACACATCAATGCACACCCTCAACACACCAACACATCAATGCAGACAAACACACACCAACACACATCAACACATTCAATTAACGCACATTATTAAACACACATTATTAAAACTCACTAACACATACACACACACGCCTCGCCTGCGTGTGGCCTCGAACCCCGGCATTGTTCCACGCCCCCCCCCCCCCACCCCCGACCCCCATCCTCTGTGCGTTATATGCGTGTTTTGCTACGGGGTGACAATGTGGCGATGTGAAATCAGACAGCACTGCGCATACTGCGCGTGCGCACGGGGCGCGTGCGCACGGGGCGCCCCGAGCGGTGCCTGCGATTGTTGAGTCTGGTTGCGGGCGTCCCGGCGTCCCGGCGTCCCGACGTCCCGGCGTCCCATTACGACCGCGCCGCATCATTACGTGCCCTGCTTTTTCTTCTCTTTTTGTTATTTTTATTTATTATTTTGGTGTTCTATTTATTGTCGCCGTACTCGTACCCAAACGTCAGTGCACTCGCAGGGCACCAGTTCCACAACTGGGATATTATACACACAATGTGGGAGCGATTGATGGGGTTTTTCCATCCTAACAACAGTTCAGGTCATAACAAGACGGGCGCCGACAGACTTTTGAGAGTGCACACTCATGGCGGCTTTATTGTGCTGCCCCATGGAGATACTGTGCTTTCGGTACAATTAACCCGATATCGCACTCTGTGTCATTATCCTGACACTGAGCGAACCAGTCCTCGTCTGCTTCAGGTAATAACGCTGAGCGCCAGGCGAGATAGTGACAAGTGCCAGATAGGCTTTAGCTTCGACTCAACCGGGGATTGATCCCACCATTGGGCGACTAACCGCTAGGCCACCGGTGCTACTGCTAAATTGTATTCTAAGCTCCTTGGTTTGCTGGTGCAATTCCGGCTGGCATTTGATTGTGTGTGTGTGTGTGTGTGTGTGTATTCGGTTTGTGTTCGGAGGGGGGGGGGGGGGAGCGGGGTGCTTGTAATAGCAGCTTGTTGCTCCAGAAAGTGGTCCTCCAGCCTGCTCGCTTATTGCCGGACTAGTGCCGGCGTTACCCGCTAGGTGGCGCGGTGGTCTGTGGTGTGAACTGCCCTCTGGTGGCAAGAAGCGGTATTAACACGCGCTGGTGACAGCGCTATAAAGCATTGTGTAATTACGGTGCAACATTAATGGTGAAGTATACACGACAGCTGACTAATGAGAGCTGGGCCGCACCTAGATAAAAGATCCACCCGGTACTTGTAGTACACGGGTGAAGACCAGCCTTATATAAATACGGGCAAAAATAGCGTTAGTATGGAACAAGAAGTAGAATGCCTGGCACCAGTGTCAAATGGTTACTTATATCAGAACAGAGTTGGTGAAATGGGAGAGAATGCAAAAATACAAGATGGCGGCCGCAGAACACCCTCGATTTCACTTTTAAATCTTATTAAACTAGATATTATATTATATTTTTCAACTCAAAGGTAGCGGGCTATCAATAAGACATATGTAAAGAATAATTGTCCCTTCTTAGATTGTGAAATTAGGCTCTCAATTCTTTAACCCGCTTTTTCGACCGTTTTTATATAGGGTTGATATTCACCCGTGTACTGCGAGTACCGGGTGAATCCTTTATCTAGGCCGCACCCTGCAGGCCGGAACCAGCAAAGACAATGTTCGACAAGACGCGTGCCACTCACCGCTTTCATATAGGAATTCCTGAAATAATCACGCAGTGGTACCATCCCATGGTAAAGAAGGTGCATTGTCTTTGATCAGGTGTAGTACTAGTAGTAGTTTTCTTACTCAGACCTAATCGCAAATTCTATTTATGTATGGCACAGATTAAAGCGGGCTGCATACATAAAGACAATCATTACAGACTGTTGCTGGGGAGCCTTGATTTACTCTGTGGGATTCAAATCCATGGGTTCGAACCCTAGTCGAGTCAAACCAATGACTTCAAAATTGATATTTGTCGATTCCTATCCAGGCACTCAGCATTATTAGGATATGGCAGGGACTGGTTAGCTCAGTGTCAGGATAATGTCCTGAGTGGGATATCAGGTCATGGTGCGGGCGGCCCTTGGGGAAGCACTTTACAGTCACCATGAGGGTGCCCGGTCACAAGGCGGTGCCCATCCTGATATGACTTTAGATGTTGCCAGGACATAAAACTCCAACAACCAACCATGCAACCACTTGCCATGTGGTTAACATTGAATGTGTCTGCGGACTGCGTTCACGGATGATCGAAAGCGAGGCTCGCGCAGCCTCCACACGTCTGCTTACAAGACAATGGTGCCGAGATCAAGTATTCACCCCCACCCACAGTAGGGGTGAACGACGACCATGTCTAAATCAGAGCAAAAACTGCTTTGGTATGAATCAAACTGCGTAGGTCCTGGTTCCAGCATGCAGCGTCTATTTATATTGGCGTAGAGTTGATGAACTGGGAGAGTATGTGCAAAAACCATGAAGGCAGCCACTGGATTCTATCAATACAGCTTTTAAAGTATTTTATTCTATGTGATTTAATCAATTTTGCAATTCAAAAGTAGCGGGTATTGATCAAATGTTGATGTGAATAATATAATCTAGTGAATTCAGTTGTTAATTACGAGCGGGGCGTAGCTCAGGCGGTAGAGTGTCCACCTATGAAGGTGTGGGTCATCCGATTGATCCTGCTCAGTGGACCCATTTGCTGTTTGGGTTATTTTCCATTCCAAACAGTGGTCCACAACTGGTTCATCAAAGGCTGTTATATGTGCTGTCCTGTCTGTGGGAAAGTGCATATAAAAGACCCCTTGCTGCTTATCGGAAAGAGTAGCCTATGTGGTGGCAGCGGGTTTCCTCCAAAGAAATATATCAGAATGACTATATGTTTGATGTGCAATAGCCGATGATATGAAAATCAAGGCGCTCTAGCGGTGTTGTTAAATAAAATAAGCTTTACTTTTTTTGTCAGTTACCCGTCCATACCTCAGCCATGCAACACTTTTTCAATAGGGTTGTTTAGTACTGTGATAACAGCCTTATCCTGGAACCAGGGCTGCGGGAGTAAATAAGTTAATTAGTGCTGTGTAATATGCATGTAGGGAGTTGACCTAGTTACATAAATGCACCGGGCGTGGTGGCCGAATTGGTAAAACTCATGAGATTGGGAGTTCAATTCCCGGTCGAGTCAAATGAATAACTTTCTAAATCTATACTTGTGGCTTCCTTGCCTGGTGCTCAGCATTAATAGGATAGGGCAAGGACCGGTTGGCTCAGTGTAAGGATACTGTGACTGTGTGGGATATCAGGTCATGGTGCCAGCAGCCTGATTTCCCAATGGGGCAGCACTATAAAGTCACCATGAGTGTGCACTGTCACAAGTCGGTCCTGATATGACCTTAGATGTTGCCAGGATGTAAAACTCCAACCAACCAAGTTACATATGGAGGTGGTCAATGGGTAGCAACCAACCATACGCCCTGAAATATGCAAAGTCCCTTTTAACGTAAGGCTACATTGTTTGATGAAAGCATCAAATTACGAAACCAAAACACTCACCTGTATTAGATTTGATCCTACATAATTGCTCTTATTAAACACTTGTTGCCACATAGACGGTAACACTAAATGAATTCAATAGATTTAAACACTTGTTGCTGCATAGACGGGAACACTAAATGAATTCAATAGAATTAAACACTTGTTGCCGCATAGACGGGAACACTAAATGAATTCAATAGAATTAAACACTTGTTGCCGCATAGACGGGAACACTAAATGAATTCAATAGAATTAAACACTTGTTGCCGCATAGACGGGAACACTAAATGAATTCAATAGAATTAAACACTTGTTGCCGCATAGACGGGAACACTAAATGAATTCAATAGAATTAAACACTTGTTGCCGCATAGACGGGAACACTAAATGAATTCAATAGAATTAAACAATTGTTGCCACATAGACGGGAACACTAAATGAATTAAACACTTGTTGCCGCATAGACGGGAACACTAAATGAATTCAATAGAATTAAACACTTGTTGCCACATAGACGGGAACACTAAATGAATTCAATAGAATTAAACACTTGTTGCCGCATAGACGGGAACACTAAATGAATTCAATAGAATTAAACACTTGTTGCCACATAGACGGGAACACTAAATGAATTCAATAGAATTAAACACTTGTTGCCGCATAGACGGGAACACTAAATGAATTCAATAGAATTAAACACTTGTTGCCGCATAGACGGGAACACTAAATGAATTCAATAGAATTAAACACTTGTTGCCACAGATGGGAATACTAAATGAATTCAATAGAATTAAACGCTTGTTGCCGCATAGACGGGAATACTAAATGAATTCAATAGAATTAAACACTTGTTGCCACATAGACGGGAACACTAAATGAATTCAATAGAATTAAACACTTGTTGCCGCATAGACGGGAACACTAAATGAATTCAATAGAATTAAACACTTGTTGCCACATAGACGGGAACACTAAATGAATTCAATAGAATTAAACACTTGTTTCCGCATAGACGGGAACACTAAATGAATTCAATAGAATTAAACACTTGTTGCCGCATAGACGGGAACACTAAATGAATTCAATAGAATTAAACACTTGTTTCCACATAGACGGGAACACTAAATGAATTCAATAGAATTAAACACTTGTTGCCGCATAGACGGGAACACTAAATGAATTCAATAGAATTAAACACTTGTTTCCACATAGACGGGAACACTAAATGAATTCAATAGAATTAAACACTTGTTGCCGCATAGACGGGAACACTAAATGAATTCAATAGAATTAAACACTTGTTGCCGCATAGACGGGAACACTAAATGAATTCAATAGAATTAAACACTTGTTTCCACATAGACGGGAACACTAAATGAATTCAATAGAATTAAACACTTGTTGCCGCATAGACGGGAACACTAAATGAATTCAATAGAATTAAACACTTGTTTCCACATAGACGGGAACACTAAATGAATTCAATAGAATTAAACACTTGTTGCCACATAGACGGGAACACTAAATGAATTCAATAGAATTAAACACTTGTTGCCACATAGACGGGAACACTAAATGAATTCAATAGAATTAAACACTTGTTGCCACATAGACGGGAACACTAAATGAATTCAATAGAATTAAACACTTGTTTCCACATAGACGGGAACACTAAATGAATTCAATAGAATTAAACACTTGTTGCCGCATAGACAGGAACACTGAATGAATTCAATAGAACCTGTTACTGCTGAAGCCTAAGGTGTCCGGCACTTCGGCATGTCGTTACCTTGCCATGATTTCATTTTGAATATCTCCAAAGTTAGACATTTATTATAAAAGCGACTTGAAACTAAACTAAGATAGATTTACACAGACTGCCCTAATATGTTTGCCTAAAGAATACGGCAGAAATTCGAAACTCTCAGACAACGCACTCAAAACCATCGGTCTATGCAACTTTATTCATTTATAATAAAGGTTACTTCAAACTCTACTAAGGTAGTTTATTACTCCAATTTAAGTTTAAAAGAATGAAGGGCAGAAACTGAAAGCCATTGGACTGCAACCTTGCATTCATTGTAATAATGACAGATATTTTGGCTAACTCGATTCAGTGATTGCTTGTGCAGCCAGCTATCCAATGAAAAACAACTAGGGCAATCGTATAGCTAAGTACCATGCTCTAACACCATACTTTTAACGCCATGTGGAATCGTGCCACGTTGAGTACCCGTTCAAATGTTTATGCACCATTAATTCTACCGCCTTGTGACTTTTGTTTCCAGTTTTTGGGTGAATGTTTTATTCATCAGAATAATTCTTTTGTGAGCGCCGATGCACTCGTCTAACCGCAGTTGTGCACCTAAATAAGGGCCATTGCTGTTGTAGTTGTTTGTTTGTTGTTGTTTTACATCCTAGCAACATCTAAGGTCATATCAGGACGGGTACTGACTTGTGACAGTGCGCACTTATGGTGACTTTATAGTGCTGCCCCACTGGAAGACCAGGCCGCCAACACCATGACCTGATATCCCACTCAGTCACATTATCCTGACACTGAGCCAACCAGTCCTTGCCCTATCCTAATTATGGCGAGCGACAGGTTAGGAAGCGACAAATATCACTTTTTAAGTCATTGGTTTGACTCGACCGGGGTTCGAACCCACGATCTACCAACACGGGAGACGGATGCTCTAACTCATTCGGCCATCCCGTGTGTTGTGGTTGTAGTAGTGTGACTAGTTGTACTAGTACTAGTAGTCGTCGTCGAAGTAATGGTAGATTTTTTGCAGGCAGTTCATTTAAAGGTGCATAGTTGGATGGTTTTGGATTTCAGTTATTTTGTGAGGTAAATATATTCGCATGCTTGTTATTATCGACTTTACTTCAGTTTGAAGTCATTTCTATTTTAAGCCGATAACTTTGGAGATATTCAAAGTAAAAACATGTTAATTTTGGCAAGCACCTAAACATCAAGGATGGAAGATGTCTGCGATTTTACGGATATCCACGATTTTTGGTATTCACCGATAAACGTTCACAAAATACCAATATATATGACATCCCCCAGACATAAAACCCCAACAAACCATATATGACAGCAATTGGTTATTTGGAATCCCGTTCTTATTTGGAATCCCGTTCTTATGTTGCTAGAACATAAAACCCTGACAAGAAAGTTGGGCATGAGCGATAATATAGTCACAACAAGCAGAGTTGAAACCTGACTTCCGGCATTTCCCCCCACGATTCCCTGACAGTGCTAATCATATGGGGGTGTGGGGTCCACGTTTTCGTGGAAATTCGACATTGGCGCCAAGGTTTCAGCCTGATTTCCGCTTTTTTTGCTGGACACAACTTTCACCCCTAAAAGATTCTGACATCATAAGCTTCAGCAGTAACATGTTTTATTAAATTGATTAAATTGATTAAATTGATTAAAACGATTAAAACAAATACTGAAGTGCACCACTGTGTAAGTTGAATATGTAGAATACAATCCAGCTAAGTGTTTACGTTTAGAACATTTGAAGCTTTCATTCGGCTATGACTCGTATGAGGCTTTAAGGTTGCATACTCCGATTGTTTTGAGTTTGATAGATTTATTAGGTTGATGGGTTATATTCTACGGGATGGCCGAATGAGTTAGAGCGTCCCGTCTCCCGTGTTGGTATGCCATGGGATCGTGGGTTCGAACCTTGGTCGAGTCCTGGCTCGCACCTAATTTACTTTAATGTTCCATAATTTAAGCCGGACGCGGTGGCCAAATTGGTAGAGCTGATATGACCTTAGATGTTACTAGGATGTAAAACCATTATAAAGAAAGAAACAAACGTATTTGGAAGGCAGCAACTGAGGCTGTAGTGATCTGTTGGGCTTTGTGGGGGGGGGGGGGGAGGAAGGGGCAGGGGTAGCGGGTGCAGGGGGGGGGGTGGAAACGGGTAGGGGGGCAGGTACACGGGGCAGGGGTAGGGGGTGCAGGGGTGTGGTGGAAGGGGGTAGGGGGGCAGGTACACGGTAACCACACCTGTACCTGTTGTGGTGCTGTGGGGTGTTCATTCGGCAGCGCTGATCACGTGATGCCAAGTGATGCTCTAATCTCTAGTTGCGATTAACTATGCACACAATGTAATCGTCGCCAAGTATTTAACATTGGGTCTTGCCTTGATTGTTCATCCGGCGTGTCTGTGTGTGTGCCCGTTGTTACTTGATTGCTCACCCAGTGTGTATGTGTGCCTGTTGTTACTTGATTGTTCACCCAGCATGTGTGTGCCTGTTGTTACTTGATTGTTCATCCAGTGTGTCTGTGTGTGCCTGTTGTTACTTGATTTTTAACCCAGTGTGTATGTGTGCCTGTTGTTACTTGATTGTTCACCCGGCATGTCTGTGTGTATGCCTGTTGGTTCTTGATTGTTCACCTAGTGTGTGTCTGCCTGTTACTTGATTGTTAACCCAGCATGCATGTGCCTGTCGTTATGTGATTGTTCACCTAGCATGTGTGTGGCTGTTGTTACTTGATTGTTCACCTGGTGAGTGTGCCTGTTGTTACTTGATTGTTCACCCAGCGCTTGTGTGTGCCTGTTACTTGATTGTTCATCAAGTGTGTCTATGTGTACCTGTTGTTACTTGATTGTTCATCCAGTGTGTCTATGCATACCTGTTGTTACTTGATTGTTCACCCATCATGTGTGCCTGTTGTTACTTGATTGTTCACCCAGTGTGTGTGCCTGTTATTACTTGATTGTTTACCCAGTGCATGTGTGTGCCTGTTACTTGATTGTTCATCAGGTGTGTCTATGTGTGCCTATTGTTACTTGATTTTTCATCCGTCGTGTGTGTGACTATTGTTACTTGATTGTTCACCCAGCATGTCTGTGCCTGTTATGTGATTGTTCACACAGCGTGTGTGTGTGCCTGTTGTTACTTGACAGTTCACCCAGTGTGTGTGTGCCTGTTACTTGATTGTTCATCAAGCATGTCTATGTGTGCCTATTGTTACTTGATTGTTCATCCGGCGTATATGTGTGTACCTGTTGTTACTTGATTGTTCATCCAGCATATGTGTGTACCTGTTGTTACTTGATTGTTCATCCGGTGTGTGTATGTGTACCTGTTGTTACTTGATTGTTCATCCAGCGTATGTGTGTACCTGTTGTTACTTGATTGTTCATCCGGCGTGTCTATGTGTACCTGTTACTTGATTGTTCATCAATCGTGTCTATGTGTGCCTATTGTTACTTCATGGTTCATCCGGTGTGTGTGTACCTGTTGTTACTTGATTGTTCATCCAGCCTATGTGTGTACCTGTTGTTACTTGATTGTTCATCCGGTGTGTGTATGTGTACCTGTTGTTACTTGATTGTTCATCCAGCGTATGTGTGTACCTGTTGTTACTTGATTGTTCATCCGGCGTGTCTATGTGTACCTGTTACTTGATTGTTCATCAATCGTGTCTATGTGTGCCTATTGTTACTTCATGGTTCATCCGGTGTGTGTGTACCTGTTGTTACTTGATTGTTCATCCAGCCTATGTGTGTACCTGTTGTGACTTGATTGTTCATCCGCTGTGTGTATGTGTACCTGTTGTTACTTGATTGTTCATCCAGCGTATGTGTGTACCTGTTGTTACTTGATTGTTCATCCGGCGTGTCTATGTGTACCTGTTACTTGATTGTTCATCAATCGTGTCTATGTGTGCCTATTGTTACTTCATGGTTCATCCGGTGTGTGTGTACCTGTTGTTACTTGATTGTTCATCCAGCCTATGTGTGTACCTGTTGTTACTTGATTGTTCATCCGGTGTGTGTGGTCCTGTTGTTACTTGATTGTTCATCCAGTGTGTGTGTACCTGTTGTTACTTGATTGTTCATCCATTGTGTGTATGTGTACCTATTTAGTGTTACTTGAATGTTCATCCAGCATATGTGTGTACCTGTTGCTTGATTGTTCACCCGGCGTGTTTATCTGTACCTGTTGTTACTGAGCTTTTAATTGCCGGTCATGGATAGTGTTTCGCGCGCCTTCATCACGTGACCCGCCTTTTGCAGCAGACGACATTCGCGCTGAGAGAGCACGCTGATTGGACGAAGGCCGGGGTAGCGCGCGCAAAGCGGGGCCGCCCCGCGAGGTGTCCTGTGTGTATAATTAAGACGCAACCACGCCCTTAATCGATCCCCAGCGTCGTCTGATACCAGTCGTCAAAGCGCGCCATTTCGTCTCAAGTCTACGCCCGCCCATGCGCAGTGGCGCCCTCACAGTTGCGTCGGCACCCACTGGCTACAAGCCCCTCTGTCTAGCCCCTCTGTCTGTTGGTTGTTGGAGTTTTAAGTCCTGGCAACATCTAAGGTCATATAAGGACGCCCTTCTGTGTTGTGCATTTGTTCTCCGTTCCACTTTCACACAAGTTTGGTCTGTTGTGTGTTTTATCAATGAGTGAAGTACGTAGATGTGGCCCTAAGCTTTTATTTATAATGCAGTTAGCGGGCAGGGGACAGGGGAGCAAGAAGTTTGTGTAAAGGCCCTGTCACACTACGACGTTTGTTCCGGCGTGCCGCCAACGTGCAAAATATTATCGACGCGTTGAGAAACGTCAAACTTTTCGGCGTTTCGGGGGGTAGTTGGACGGGCCGCAGCGTGTTGGTAGTGTGATAATAGCGTGTTATTAGCGCGCCGTCAACGGGTATCGACGTTGCGGGCGGAAAAAGCGTAAAAACAACGGGTCATTAACCTACTATGGTCAGCGGGGTTCGACGTGCGGCGGAACAAAGTGTCAACGTCCCGCCAGCGGGTTCCCAGCATGTTATTGGCGTGTTGTCGGCGCGCCAACGGCGTGGGGGTAGCGCGTCATTAAAGGTTTGCAGAATGCCGGGTAACGTTAGGCGTGTGGCAGATGCGCCAGCAACACGTCAAGATGTGCCAGCAACACGTCAAGATGCGCCAGCAACACGTCAAGACGCGCCAGCAACACATCAAGACGCGCCAGCAACACGTCCAACGCAGTTTTGGGAAAAATCCCCAGCGTTGATGGACGTTGCTCAACGTGGTTCGAGCTGGCCGGCAACGCGCTGGTAACATGGGTCCACATCCTGCCAACACGCCGGTAACGCGCGATCCAACACGTTGGCACGCGTCAAAAGTTTTGTGCATGCACAAAACCTCGAAGCGGCCCGACACGCGCCAACGTGTGGCTCCAAACGTTGCTGGCACTCAACGTGTACCGACGCGCCGGTAACGTGTCCCGACGTTTCGACCAAAAAGGCAACACGTCGACGCGCGTTGGGGAGAAACGTCGTAGTGTGACAGGGCCTTTAGGTGGAGCGGGACGTAGCTCAGGCGGTACCGTGTCCACATGTGAAGCTGTCGGTCATCCTCTCGATCCTGCTCAGTGGATCCATTTGTAGTTTGGGCTATTTTCCATTCCAACCAGTGGTCCACAACTGGTTCATCAAAGGCTGTGGTATGTGATGTCTGTCTGTGGGGAAGTGCAGATAATTAATTTTTTTAAATAACCTTGCTGCTTATTGGAAAGAGTAGCCTATGTGGCGGCAGCGGGTTTCCTCCAAAAGAAATATGTCAGAATGACCATATGTTTGACATCCAATAGCCGATGATAAAAATCAATGTGCTCTAGAGGTGTCGTTAAATAAAACAAGCTTTACTTTTTAGGTGGAGGGGCTTCCCAATCTTCCCTTCTGGTGAACATATACACAGGTAGCGGGTTAAGGCTACATTCCTTACACGCGGCATGCGAATGCAGCAAAAAAATGGAAACGCCTGTAAGTCAATGGGGGGTGATTCCTTACACACGGCATGCGAATGCGAATGCGAACTGAATCGGTCCATGTAGCCATCGGTGCGGCATGCGAATGCGAATGCTGCTGCGTTTGCCATAGAGAACAGTGGTGAGGAAACCTGACACTGTGTGTGGGTGTGGGCGTGGGTGAAAGGACCCATCCCGTACACATGCCGCATGCCGCATACTGCTTGTAAGGAATCCTAGCTTAAAGGGCGCATTCCTTACACGCGGTATGCGGTATGCGAATGCGACAACAAATCGAAACGCCTTGAAACCTATGAGCTGCCACTGCTCACCTCCCCCCACCCCTGAGCGACTCACCCCTGCCACTGCTCACCTCCCCCCTGAGCGACTCACCTCACCCCCCTCCTGCCTCTGCTCACTTCCCCCCTTATAAGGCCGCCCGCCGGCCTCCCTCAGGCACTCAGCCTCCAGCCGCCTTCCAGCTCTCTGCCCTTTTTCTTCTACTTTGGCATTCCTTCTCCTCGGACCGCTGCACCTCTGCCGACCTCCACCATGCCCGGACGCGGAAAAGGCAAGAGCCGGAAAGCAGCCAAGATCTCCGGTATGGCCACACCCGGGCCGTCCTCGGGCTCCCCGGGGGGATCCCTCCCCTCCACGGCCCCGTCCTCGCCCGCAGCACCCTCGGGCCACGCCAGCAGCGAGATCGCCCTCCTCATCGAGTCCATCAACCGCCTCACTTGCCGCGTGGAGGCCGTCGAGACGGGGATCGCCCGAGGGGCTCCCGAGGAGCCTGCACCCGCGCCACGGCAGGAGCCCGCATACAGCCTGGCGCCCGCCCCGGCCCCTCGGGCGCACGCCGCACCCGGGAGCCGGCCGCCGCCTCCACCTCAGGCGACGCGGCCCGGAGGCCTACACCCGGAGTACGAGCAGTACTCCCGCGTACACGCCAGCTCGACACCGACAGCGCCGCCCACCTACCGCCAGCATCCCGCGGAGCACACCCCCACCTCCGCGGCCGACGCAGTCCGCGACATCCTCGCATCCGCCGAGGCGCAGCACACCGTACGGCGCCGAGGTATTCCTGCTGACTATGTTTTTCCTTCTGATCTTGTGGAGAGGGGTCCGGGGCGCAAGGCGGTTAAACTCGGGGAGGCGACCAGGGACGAGTATAGCCTCGCCCTCCTCTCACTGGTGAACCACCCTGCCTTCCCGGCCCACTCCCTCCAGGGCCTACACCACCACCACCTCACCGTCATGAGGGACATCCTCATCCACCCCTGGCCGACCGTCCGCCAGTACTCAGAGACCATATTTTCCTGGATCGCGGACGGAAGGCTCCCCCAGGGGTGGCATGACCCTGTGGCCCTCAACGCGGTCAGGCTCGACTCCCTCACCACGCCCACCACCCCGCCAACACCAGCTCCCCGAGGCGACGAGGGGGCCCGAGGCGCACACTTGCCCCGGCAGCAAGTCGACACCCGCACCGCCTACGATAGGCACGCTCACGGGGCTCCCTGCTCCGCTTGGAACCGCGATCCCACCTCGTGCGATCGGGCACCCCTCGGAGAGGCTCACGGCGAGGTGGGAAACAGGCACCGGCACGTCTGTGCATATTGCGCCAACGTCCGGCGCATATTAACAATGCACAGCGAGGCCGCATGCCGCACCAAGCAAGCCCGTGAGCGCCAGACCCCCGCCACCTCGGCGGATTTTTGATCCGCCGGCCTCCCCCCGGTTGGCCCGGGGGGCATAGCCCGGCGCCCCACCCCCACCATTCCCGACAGCCCCGCAACGCCCACCGACGGTCCCCCAGCGAACACCGATCGAAACGCCGCCCAGACGAAGCCGAGGATCATCACCCCGCACCTCACACCTCAGACGACTCAGCCCAGCCTCACGGGAGACCCCCCCCCAGACAGCCCAGCCACCGGCCTCCACGGCTCCGACCTTCACGACACCGCCTTCATGAAGCCGCCCGACCCCACCCAGCCCAGCCCTGAGGAGTTCGCGGCCCCCCGGCTCGACCCTCGCCGGACCTCCTCCCCCAGCCCTCAGGAGCGGGCCTACCCTTTTTTTTTGGCCGCCCGCTCCCCCTCCACCTAGACCCCGGACCCTCCTCTCATCCAGGCCTGCCTCTCCGGGCCCCGCCTCGGGCGCCCCGCGCCCCCGCCTCGGGCGTGCCTCGAGCCCTCTCCTTACTCTTTGGCGGAGGGCTCCTCGGCCCCCCCTCTACCAACTCTGACACTGCTCCTTATGAGCCCCTCACTATTTATCCTCTGCTCCTCATGAGCCCCTGACTCTTTGCTCCTCGCGAGCCCCCTGCTCCTCATGAGCCCCCTGTATTGCTCTGTGCCTCCTCAGCCTGTTTACCTCCTCAGTTACCCTGTTTGTACCTTACTTTGTCATTTATTGTTATTCTCACTGTTTCTCTGTATGTT
>CM059186.1:1612748-1678022 GCA_030323885.1 Branchipolynoe longqiensis | reverse complement strand
TTTGCTGCAGTTAAAGCTGGTTGTGTGTATGTTGTAGGTATATCACCAGTTTGCTGTAGTTAAAGCTGGTTGTGTGTATGTTGTAGGTATATACACCAGTTTGCTGTAGTTAAAGCTGGTTGTGTGTATGTTGTAGGTATATACACCAGTTTGCTGTAGTTAAAGCTGGTTGTGTATGTTGTAGGTATATACACAATTTGCTGCGTTAAAGCTGGTTGTGTGTATGTTGTAGGTATATTCACCAGTTTGCTGTAGTTAAAAGTGGTTGTGTGTTTGTTGTAGGTATATACACAAGTGTTTTGTGTGTTTAAGTTAAAGTTGGTTTGTGTGTTATGTTGTAGTTTGTGCACCAGTTTGCTGCTGTTAAGATGGTTGTGTTATGTTTGGTAGGTTATACAACAGTTTGCTGCAGTTAAGCTGGTTGTGTGTTTGTTGTAGTATATACACCAGTTGTTGCTGTTATAAGCTGGTTGTGTGTATGTTGTAGGTATATACACCAGTTTGCTGTAGTTAAAGCTGGTTGTGTGTATGTTGTAGGTATATACACCAGTTTGCTGTAATTAAAGCTGGTTGTGTGTATGTTGTAGGTATATACACCAGTTTGCTGTAATTAAAGCTGGTTGTGTGTATGTTGTAGGTATATACACCAGTTTGCTGTAGTTAAAGCTGGTTTGTGTGTATGTTGTAGGTATATACACCAGTTTGCTGTAGTTAAAGCTGGTTGTGTGTATGTTGTAGGGGTTTTTCCGCCGCTGCATCACACAGGGCATGAACCACCGATGTTCGAACGATGGGAAGTGCGAGATCACGCCGTTCAGCCGCAACAGCTGCCAGTACTGCCGCTTCAAGAAGTGCTTCGACGTCGGCATGTCCAGAGAAGGTTGGTTTGACGACTGTGTGAGGAACAGAACATTGCACAGCGATCCTGGTGATATTAGCTTAGTACTGAAACCTGTGTAGCCTCAGAGGTCACTAATGAGAGAACAGCGCTTCATGGCACTAGATAAAGCTCATATACAGTAAAACCTCTCTAACTGACCACTTCCACAGATTGACCACTCCCCTATATCAATCGCTTTATTTGGGTTCCAATCGATCGCCCATACAATACCGTTGTAATGATATTTTTGTTTAACTCCCTAAACCGACCACCTCCCTAAATGGACCATTTAAAGTCGGTCCCATGGTCAGTCAATTTAGACTTAGAGAGGTTTTACTGTAGTTCATTAAGATAATTTTCAACAATTCAGGAAGACCGATATCTTCAACTTTTATCTAGAATTTCACCTTTCCTGGCTGCAATTCGTAAATTGTAATTGTGAGCTTTTAACTTCAAAAGTGTCTCTCGGCACACAGTTGATTGTGTGCTTTTACATTCTGTGTAAAAAGCGATGGCCTGATAATAATATGACAGAATAAGATTTTAACACTCCTCGTGATTTTGGCCTTGCTGTGGACATTGCGTGAAGCAATCAGCACAAACTAATTAGATAAATCTCGTAAATTTACCAAGAAAAATAAGACATCTTTGGATAATTGTAAATGTAAGCTCTTTTATTAAACCTCGTCACGTGTCAGTAGGATTAAAAGCCCTTTTATTAAACCTTGTCACGTGTCAGTAGGATTAAAAGCCCTTTTATTGAACCTTGTCACGTGTCAGTAGGATTAAAAGCCCTTTTATTAAACCTCGTCACGTGTCAGTAGGATTAAAAGTCCTTTTATTAAACCTCATCACGTGTCAGTAGGATTAAAAGCCCTTTTATTAAACCTCGTCACGTGTCAGTAGGATTAAAAGCCCTTTTATTAAACCTCGTCACGTGTCAGTAGGATTAAAAGTCCTTTTATTAAACCTCATCACGTGTCAGTAGGATTAAAAGCCCTTTTATTAAACCTCGTCACGTGTCAGTAGGATTAAAAGCCCTTTTATTAAACCTCGTCACGTGTCAGTAGGATTAAAAGCCCTTTTATTAAACCTTGTCATGTGTCAGTAGGATTAAAAGCCCTTTTATTAAACCTCGTCACGTGTCAGTAGGATTAAAAGCCCTTTTATTAAACCTCGTCATGTGTCAGTAGGATTAAAAGCCCTTTTATTAAACCTTGTCACGTGTCAGTAGGATTAAAAGCTCTTTTATTAAACCTGTCAGTGTCAGTAGGATTAAAAGCCTTTTATTAAACTGTCAGTGTCAGGATTAAAAGCCTTTTAAACCTCGTCGTGTCAGTGATTAAAAGCTTTTTTAACCTGTCAGTGTCAGTAGGATTAAAGCCTTTTATTAAACCTGTCAGTGTCAGTAGGATTAAAAGTTTTTTAAACCTGTCATGTGTCAGGATTAAAAGCCTTTTATTAACTGTCACGTGTCAGTAGATTAAAACCTTTTATTAAACGTCAGTGTCAGTAGGATTAAAAGCCTTTTTTTGTCAGGTCAGTAGGATTAAAAGCCCTTTTATTAAACCTTGTCACATGTCAGTAGGATTAAAAGCCCTTTTATTAAACCTTGTCACGTGTCAGTAGGATTAAAAGCCCTTTTTTATTAAACCTCATCACGTGTCAGTAGGATTAAAAGCCCTTTTATTAAACCTTGTCACGTGTCAGTAGGATTAAAAGCCCTTTTATTAAACCTTGTCATGTGTCAGTAGGATTAAAAGCCCTTTTTTATTAAACCTCGTCACGTGTCAGTAGGATTAAAAGCCCTTTTATTAAACCTTGTCACGTGTCAGTAGGATTAAAAGTCCTTTTTATTAAACCTCGTCATGTGTCAGTAGGATTAAAAGCCCTTTTATTAAACCTCATCACGTGTCAGTAGGATTAAAAGCCCTTTTATTAAACCTTGTCACGTGTCAGTAGGATTAAAAGCCCTTTTTATTAAACCTTGTCATGTGTCAGTAGGATTAAAAGCCCTTTTTTATTAAACCTCATCACGTGTCAGTAGGATTAAAAGCCCTTTTATTAAACCTTGTCACGTGTCAGTAGGATTAAAAGCCCTTTTTATTAAACCTTGTCATGTGTCAGTAGGATTAAAAGCCCTTTTATTAAACCTTGTCACATGTCAGTAGGATTAAAAGCCCTTTTATTAAACCTTGTCACATGTCAGTAGGATTGTGTCAGTAGGATTAAAAGCCCTTTTATTAAACCTTGTCATGTGTCAGGATTAAAAGCCCTTTTATTAAACCTCGTCACGTGTCAGTAGGATTAAAAGTCCTTTTATTAAACCTCGTCATGTGTCAGTAGGATTAAAAGCCCTTTTATTAAACCTTGTCACGTGTCAGTAGGATTAAAAGCCCTTTATTAAACCTCGTCAGTGTCAGTGATTAAAAGCCTTTTATTAAACCTGTCACGTGTCAGTAGGATTAAAAGCCCTTTTATTAAACCTTGTCAGTGTCAGTGGATTAAAGCCCTTTTTTAAACCTGTGTGTGTGGTTGTTTTTGTGTGTGGATTAAAAGCCCTTTTATTAAACCTCGTCACGTGTCAGTAGGATTAAAGCCTTTTATTAAACCTGTCATGTGTCAGTGGATTAAAAGTTTTTTTTTTGTGTGTGTTGCTTTTATTAAACCTGTCACGTGTCAGTAGGATTAAAAGCCCTTTTATTAAACCTGTCAGTGTGTGGATTAAAGCCTTTTATTAAACCTTGTCACGTGTCAGTACGATTAAAAGCCCTTTTATTAAACCTTGTCATGTGTCAGGATTAAAAGCCCTTTTATTAAACCTTGTCACGTGTCAGTAGGATTAAAAGTCCTTTTTATTAAACCTCGTCATGTGTCAGTAGGATTAAAAGCCCTTTTATTAAACCTTGTCACGTGTCAGTAGGATTAAAAGCCCTTTTATTAAACCTTGTCATGTGTCAGTAGGATTAAAAGCCCTTTTATTAAACCTCATCACGTGTCAGTAGGATTAAAAGCCCTTTTATTAAACCTTGTCACGTGTCAGTAGGATTAAAAGCCCTTTTATTAAACCTTGTCATGTGTCAGTAGGATTAAAAGCCCTTTTATTAAACCTTGTCACATGTCAGTAGGATTAAAAGCCCTTTTATTAAACCTTGTCACGTGTCAGTAGGATTAAAAGCCCTTTTATTAAACCTTGTCACGTGTCAGTAGGATTAAAAGCCCTTTTATTAAACCTTGTCACGTGTCAGTAGGATTAAAAGCCCTTTTATTAAACCTTGTCACGTGTCAGTAGGATTAAAAGCCCTTTTATTAAACCTTGTCATGTGTCAGGATTAAAAGCCCTTTTATTAAACCTTGTCACGTGTCAGTAGGATTAGAAGCCCTTTTATTAAACCTCGTCACGTGTCAGTAGGATTAAAAGCCCTTTTTATTAAACCTCATCACGTGTCAGTAGGATATAATTCCGCTTCTGGCATCACAGAATGGTGATGTTTGAGCTCCAACCCAGAAAGAGTGATTTTTTTATGGAGAAGTAGAAAGTAATGATGGGTACGCATGGCTTCTTGGTGGTTCGAAAGCTCATAACAGTGTTGCGAATTCCTGCATAAGGACTTCAAATTAAGATATAACAAACAATATAAGCAATATTTGTCAAAGCGATGTGTTTTCTGGGTCATTAAATGATAACCTTTCCGCCTTCTTGCAGCTTCGCGGTTAGGCCGGAGACCGAAGCGGTTAAAAGAGGCTGCGGAGACGCAGTGCCAGCCCCGCCAGGTGGCGTCCAACCCAACGCGCATCTCCCCCTACCCGCCCCAGCAGACGGTGCACCCGGGCCTCACCGCTCAGCAGATGAACCAGATGAGCATGGTCGAGCTGCAGCGCCTGCTGCAGAGCATCAACAGCGGCGGGGGCGGCGTCAAGGGCCCGCCAGGGGGCTTCCTGCCGCCACAGATGGTGCAGCTGAAGACAGAGCCGGGCACCGGGGGCCTAGCGGAAGGTGGCGGGCTGGTGGTGTGCAACCCGCCTGGCAGCACGGACACTGAGAGTGGCTACTCCAGCTATGGCGGGGACACCCCATCGAGCGCCAAGAGCCACTCGCCTGTTGCTTCAAGCGCGTCATCATCGTCATCCTCATCGTCGTCTTCGTCTCACGTGCCTGTCACCACAAGTGCTTCTGTTAAGACGGAGCCGCAGCTGTGCGCCGTAGACAATAGCCTCAGCATGCTGCCCCAGCACCCCCAGTACCTGCTGAACGGCCACGGCCACCACGCCCCGCCCGCCCCACCCGCCCCACCCGCCCCACACCTGCACCCGCACCACCACCCGCACCACCACCCACACCACCCGCACCACTCGCAGCAGCAGCAGCAGCAGCAGCAGCAGCGACACCAACAACAACAACAACAGCAACAGCAACAACAACAGCAGGGTCCACTGCCAGAGGAGGCTGCGCGCTTGCCGCCCTCCCCACACCAGCTGCACCTTGCCGCGCACCAGCTGCACCCGGCGCACCTGCCTCCCGCGCTGTCGCTCAGCCCGGGCCTGCTGCCCCCTGGCGAGCAGCCGCCGCTACAGCGTCTGTCGCCAATATTGGGCGGCAGTGGTGGTCACATGATGCCGCCGCCGCCCGCCGCGCATGTGCACGGCGCGGGTCCAGTGAGCAGCTCGGCGCTTCAGCCGCTCGCCGCTATGAGCAGCTCCATCTCCAGCCTGTCGGTGAGTGGCACACCGCCCGACGCGCACGTCATCAAGACGGAGCCGGAGGGCTCTCCTGGCGGCATGGACAGCATCATAAAGATGACGGACCTCTCGCTCATCTTCGACGGAGAGGACCTTCCGCCCATGCAGTACATTCAGCGCGCCATCGGAGAGGCGCGCGAGGAGGCGGATCCGTCACGCCGGAAGTTGGTGTTCCAGGTGATCCAGGTGGTGTCGGACGCGCACCTGGCCACGTGCAACTACACGGCCGAGAAGGTGATGCTGGGCATGAAGCGCTACCGACAGCTCCTCGAGACCAAGTCGACGGTGAGCAACTTGGCGGCTTCACCACTTCTTTTTGTTCTTGTGTTTATGTAGCTATGTGTGAAGTGGGCGAGCCCGCGGGCGAGTTCCGGGTTTGCGAGGTTTGTGTCAGTGATGCGCATATTTGCGTATTACGTGTGTACGTGGGCCCGCAAATGCCCCAAGTGCTGAGACCTGGGCTTAGTTCTTCTTTCCCTCACTAGGTGGTTCCTGATAATATATCTGTACAGTAAACCCCCATTATAACGCACCCCGATTTAATGCGAATTCGGATATAATGCGATGATTCATTTGACCCAGAATTCTTTAATTCAAAGGAATTTCACTGAAAGAACCCCGTTTTAGTGTGACCCCAATTTTTTCGCGATCGGATTATATGGACCTGAACGATGGTGTTATAATGGAGTCATACTGTATATTGGCTTACCTCTGAGGGAAGGATGTTCGAACAAACCTGTCGCGCATGCTTCAGGCACTCTGATGTTAAATAGTAGTCTTATCTCTCTTTACTTGTTCTTGGCTTAGGCTGAGTGTGCCTACAATGTTGTGCTGTTCATCTGTGTGTTCCATACCTAATTACTGGAATAATTGGTGAACACGTGACCTACTGGTCCCTTGCCTCCTTTTGCTGTTAGAGCCATATCCCATCGCACCAGACTGGATGGCCGAATGAGTTAGAGCGTCCATCTCCCATGTTGGTAGACCATGGAATCATGGGTTCGAACCCTGGTCCAGTCAAACCGATGACTTGAAAATGTATACTTGTCGCTTCCTAGCCAGGCGCTCAACATTATTAGGATAGGGCAAGGACTGGTTGGTTCAGTGTCAGGATAATGTGACTGAGTGGGATATCAGGTCATGGTGCTGGTGGTCTGGTCTGTCAGTGGGGCAGCACTATAAAGTCGCTATGAGTGCGCACTGTCACAAGTCGGTACCTGTCCTGATATGACCTTAGATGTTGCTAGGACGTAAAACAACAAGAAACAAAGCAAACCATATCCCATCATGCAAAGCACATTTATGAAATATAACAGTTGTATGGTTCAATTGGTGCCGTGACCATTAGTTTGGGTTTGTTGAAAACGACTTTCCAGCTATTTACATAAATTTATTTATGTGTGGTATGTACTAGAAGGTGTTGATTGGTACTGGCTGGAATACATTTGAGCCAGGGTGTCATTGGCTGCTACGCAATCAAATAATTATATATTTGGCCTCTTTAGACAATATTTGTGAGATCAGCTTTATGCGTCTAACAGTGGTTCCACCGGGTTCCCTGGTCTGACCGCTTAATGCCTAGGTCACAAACGCTGTGGTCGCCCTATGGTGCTACGGTCTGCGGTGTGGCTTGCAGTTTATGCAAATGTTACGACGTTATGGTCTGCGGTTTATCTATTTACAAATCGTACGGTCACCCCAAGCCATAGCTCACCATACGGTGCCGTATATTTTTGTTGTTGTTGCTACACAACAGCAGATAAGATATTTTAAAAACATTTAAAGACATTTTTGTATTCACAATTTCTATACATAATTGTACAAACATATTATTCTGTTAACAATAGAAATTGGAGGGATTCCGGCGGGATTCCGGCCTGTGGCATTGCGATTTTCCAAAGTTAAGATAACTTTGACTTAATATAACCGCAATCGCTTGCGGCAAGCAAAAAAACATATGGTCGCAATACGCTCTGGCCGATACAGTGACTTACGGTCACCGCAAGCATGCCATAACACATTTCTGACCGAGGCATTACCATGGGTTTATTCCTTTAGCTTCTTCTTATTTTTCTTTACCTGACCTATTTTTATTCCTCTGAACATTTTGCGTACTATCATAAGGCAGCAGTAAAGGTCTGGGTACCTACCTGGGGGTAGTTCTCCTGGTGCCGACTGTTATGTATTGTACCCGGCTGGGGCGCCGGGCACCAGCGAGCGGGCACGAGTCGCTGCTCTCATCATTGGAGGCATTCGACTGGGACCTTTCCATCCGCAAGATTTAGGCTCCGCCCACCTGCGCAGTGAACTAGGTTTTCTAATGCAAAGATGACCAGTCAAATGGCTTCAGTGGTTTCAGCCAATCAGAGCTGTTCTCTTCCATTGCAAATGGCTGCCCTGTATGGGGGCAGCCATTTGCAATCGAAAAGAACCAATCAGAGCTGTTCATTTCCATTGCAAATGGCTACCCCCATAGAGGGCACCCATTTGCAATCGAAAAGAACAGCTCGGATTGGCTGAATCTTTCAACCTTTCCATATCAGCCATCTTGAAATACACCATGTGACCTTATGGATGGAGCCACAAGACACATTCGATTCATATGTATAGAAACCCACTTCCAGTCTCAGTCGAATAGGAGTTTGTAAAGAAATATTTTGATATTCGCATGGAAAGGCCCAGTCGAATACTTCCACTGTTACAAGGCAGCAGTAAAGGTCTGGGTGCCTACCTGGGGGTAGTTCTCCTAGTGCCCACCAGGGCGCGAGTCGCTGGTGTGACAATGTTCCGCTTGTTCTCCAGGAGTTCTCAGCGAACAACATTGAGGCGAGCTCCATGTGGAATCTCTTCGTTCAGAACATGGTTCCAGTCATCACCAGAGTCGTCAAGTTCTGCAAGCGGTTACCAGGTGAGTAGCAAAACAAAATGCCACCCTTTCTACAAGGTGTGCTTATTTGTCTATTTCTTCTTTTTGTAGATTCATTCTTGCTCATCGGATTTGTGGGATTTAAACCATGTAAATATAGTTAACATGGTCTCCATTGTTAGAGTTACAGGACACACTGGTCGCAGATTGATACCACACACTAAGAAGCCGTGGAGGGGTATCAATCCGCGATAGTAATATCCTGTAACCTTACTGGTTGGAAAAGCGATGTTAATTATTTATCACACCACCCAGTATTATGTATATGTTCAGACATTAGATGCTGCTAGGATGCAAAACACCAACAAGCAAACCGTTAGGAGATTTGTTAGTATTGTTTTTTTTAGTTGCCAACCAACCTGGATAATATGACTGAATGGGATATCAGGTCCTGGTGCCAGTGTTATAGTATCACAGTGGGGCACCAGAATGATGGCGCCATCAGTGTGTACTCTCACTACCATCGGTATGTACTAGCCAAAACCATATTGCAAGACACAGTGAAAGTGGGAAGAAAACAAGGCGGACAAAGGAAGAGGTGGGAAGACAACGTCAGGGAATGGACAGGCCTGGAGTTCGGCAAGTCTCAGAGGGCGGTGATGAACTGGGGAAAATTGAGAAAACTGGTTGCAAAGTCATCGGTGGTGCCCCAACGACCGTCGTGGTTAAGAGATTGATGATGATGATGATGACAGGGTCCTATGGGGCCTGGAAAGTCCTTAAAGTCTTCATTTGCCCCATTTCAAGGCCTTGATAAGCCTATTTTGGGGACCAGACGGGATGGCCGAATGAGATAGAGTGTCCATCTCCCGTGCTGGTAGGTCGTGGGTTCGAAATCTGGTCGAGTCAAACCAATGCCTTAAAAATTTATACTTGTCGCTTCCTAGCCAGGTGCTCAGCATTATTAGGACAGGGCAAGGACTGGTGTGCTCAGTGTCAGGATAATGTGACTGAGTGGGATACCAGGTCATGGTGCCAGCGGCCTGGTTTCCTAGTGGGATATCACTATAAAGTTGCCATGAGTGCGCACTGTCACAAGTTGGTACCCGTCCTGATATGACCTTAGATGTTGCTAGGATGTAATACAACAACAACAAACAAACAAACAAAACCTATTTTGGGTATTAAGTCTTGAAAAGCCTTAAATTCCATTAAGCTGTCCCCACTAAATTAGTCTGAAATTGCCATTCACCATCGTTTTTTCCTGAAATCCAAATGGAAATAGTCTTGAATTCCTATCAAAAACAGCCCTGAAAAGCTCTGAATTCCATATCGTCACGTGTACAGACCCTGTGATGATGACCGTCACTAGGCCATACCTATTCCAATGTGACCTCAGATGTTGCTAAGTCACGATACTCACTGACTTTCTATGCGCGTTCTTTCTAGGCTTCACAATGCTCGACCAGGGGGACCAGATTAAGCTCATCAAGCAAGGTTCCTTCGAGGTGGTGGTTGCGCGATATACACCGCTCTTCCAAGAAGATGGCGTGTTTATCCCCAGCATGGACGCGAAAATACCACGGTAAGCAGAACGTCACTGCGCAAGTTCCGTCCTTAAAGGCCGCACTGGGATCTATGAAACTTGAAAGGCCCTGAACAGCAGTTTCATCATATTATTGAAACAGCATTGTGTTTTCAGTGTTCTCCACTTTTGTGGTCTGATACCACTTTCATCTGTTATACCCAGTGATTGGTAGGTCCATTTCCATAAATGATAACAAATAAAAGCGTTATTATCTGAATTCCATCAGTGGCGTTCTCTGCGGCAGAGTGGTTAGAGTGTCTGACTTTTTTCTAGGCCAGACTCCTAATCTGAGGGTCGGCGGTTGGATTCCCCATGCCCCTAGCTCTGCCAATTTGGATTTCCACCGCTGTGTATAACTTACAGCGTCATCAAAGGCCGGTTGCTCTCATACCATGTCTATGTGGTATGGGAGGTTAAAAATCCCTTGGGTCGGTAAAAGTGTAGGCTCGGGCTTTCTATCGACCAGCAGTAGAATGAGGAAGACCAGTCGTCTATGACTGAAATTTCCCCTGCTTAAACAACTAATGGACCAAAAAAAAAATATTTAAAAAAAAAGTATTTTCCTGAGACTAATGAAATTGTCTCCTGCAATCACTAGCTCCTGTTGTCATACCGCTGCAAAAGGTCCAGCGCAGTTAACATTGTTTACACGGATTAAAGATCTGCACGATTTCACGGATTTCCGTGGTTTTTTACAAATTGATTCATTAATGTTTAAAGCTGCAAGGTCCGATGAAAACATCAAATTTTCAAAACCAAAACAATTATCTAGATTTCATTCTACATATCTCACTTCAATACTGGTCACTTATTAAACATTTGTCGCCACATAGAATGGAATACCGCGCTAATTTAACAGATTCTGTTACTGCAGAAACCTATGGTGTCAAGAGTTTTGGCATGCTTGTCAATATTAATTTTCCATGCTTGTGCTTCAAATATATTCAAAATTTAAAATGAAAGCTGCTTCAAACTAGAGTAAGGTAGATTATAACGATCACCTTAATATATTTGTCTCAGAAAATGACAGAATCTCAAAACCATCGGATTTTGCAACTTTAAATAAAATGCCACGGAATCAGAATGTATGTGACAGCAATTGGTTAGTTCGAATCCCGTTCTTATATGACATTAAATGTTGCTAGAACATAAACCCAAACAGGAAAGAGTTGGGTATGGGTGATAATATAGCCACAACAACGATAGTTGAAACCTGACTTCTGGTATCTTTCCGCGATTCCCTGACAGTGCTATGAGGGAAAATCTGTTTTCACAGAAATTTGCCATCGGTGTAATAACCACAGCGTGGTTCTGTCGGAACCCACTAGGTGGTGCCAATGTCTCAGCTTGATTTCCGTGTTTTTTTCCGGAGACCACTTTCATCCCTGTGTTTATTAAACGCGAGCTGTAGTGAAATTCCACCTCTGCCACTTGTTCGTTCAATTGAAATGACTTCTGTTCATATCTTTAACAAGACATCCAGATTTCCCCAGATCCTGTAGAATGCATATTGACCGTGGCAATATGCCTTGGTCGATCTCATCCTGAATTCCCCAGACCTCAAATCCCGTATCGGATAATAACTGTTTAGGTTACGATTATAAAATAAATCACTGACCAAGAGCTGGTGTAGGTAAGCTGTGACTGCTGACTGCTTCACTATATTTATCCGGTCGTCTCACGTTTACGTAGGGACAAGGTGACTTCGATGCCGATGGGCGAGTTCTTCAGCGAGCAGTTCAAGTTTGCGGAGAACTTCAACCGACTGAAACTGGATGACCACGAAGTGGGGCTGTACACAGCTATCGTCATCATGAACCCATGTAAGCGTGATGCGTATTCGCTCGCGAAAGCTGGAAGTTTACATTGTGTCCACTGCTAGGGGACTGAGAATATCAGAGACCAGAATGGCTGGCCTGTTTATATATGACTAGTTTGTTCAATTTCACTGTCACTGTACTAGTTGACACAGGTCTCAGGGGCGCACCCAGGGGGGTTTCCTGGTTGCCCGGAACCCCCCCCCCCCCAAAAAAAAAGAAATGAGTATTTTTAAACAAAATATAATTTCATGAATCATATAGACCTAAATTCTTGCATTAAATTTATTAAGGAACACTAGATTTTAAGATTATGTGAAAAATTGCACCAAAATGTGGGTTGTTGCACCAGATAACCATGTAAAATATTGCCCTAAAATGGGTGTTGTTCCACCAACCCATGTGAAAAGAATTACCCTAAAATAGGGGTAGTTTCGATCCATATTTGGAAACCCCCTAGCCAATTCCTGGGTTCCCCCCTGGGTCTAACCACTTCTTGCATCACAGATGTACAGACCTGACCTTTTGGAATTTCATGTAGATTTCAATGTAGGCATGTAAAAGTGATTGACAAGACTGACAGAATAAATACCACTAGCTTTTTGCCGTCAATATGGCCCTTGCTGCCGACACGATGTTAAACCATCAGCAATCAATCAAACTATCTCGTCCTCATAGTGAGGCTGTAGGAGGGTGTTAGTGCCTAATGACAAGCCGTGATCACCAGCTGCACACAGTGTGTTGTGGGTATTCCTTTATATGATGCATAAACCCTGGCCTTGTTAAACCACCCTTCAGTTCTTCTGATATTGTGTGACGCTGCTTCAGGTCGGACATCGTTGAAGAACCGCAAAGCCGTCATGAAGCTGCAGGGTCTCTTCTTCCAGGCGATGTACTACTACATGCGGCAAGTACGAGGTGAGTGAGCCCTGCCATTAACCAGAAGTCAGTAACCAGCATCTAGTAGTCAGTAACCAGCATCTAGTAGTCAGTACCCACCATCTAGTAGTCAGTAACCAGCCTCTAGTAGTCAGTAACCAGCCTCTAGTAGTCAGTAACCAGCATCTACAAACCAGTAACCAGCATCTAGTAACCAGTAACCAGCATCTAGTAACCAGTAACCAGCATCTAGTAGTCAGTAACCAGCATCTAGTAGTCAGTACCCACCATCTAGTAACCAGTAACCAGCATATATTAGTCAGTAACCAGCCTCTAGTAGTCAGTAACCAGCCTCTAGTAGTCAGTAACCAGCATCTAGTAACCAGTAACCAGCATCTAATAACCAGTAACCAGCATCTATTAGTCAGTAACCAGCCTCTAGTAGTCAGTATCCACCATCTAGTAGTCAGTAACCAGCATCTAGTAACCAGCATCTAGAAGTCAGTAACCAGCATTAGGTAGCCAGTAACTAGCGGTCATTAGCCAGCGACTAGTAGTTAATAGCCAGCAAACAGCAGTTAATAGTCAGTAACCAGTAGCCAGTAACCAGCAGCCAGAAGTCTGTAGCCAGCAAGCAATAGCCAGTAGTCTGAAGCCAGCAGTCAGTAGCCAACAGTCAGTAACCAGTAATGGGGTGCCAATATTCAGTAACCAGTAGTCAACACCCTATAACCAGCAGCTAACAGTCAGTAGCCAACAGCCAGTAACCAGTAAATGGTGTTCAGCAGCCAGTTGCCAGTAACCAGCAGCTAACAGTCAGTAACCAGCAGCCAACATCCAGTAACCAGTACATGGTGCTCAGCAGATAACAGTCAGTAACCAGCAGCCAACAGCCAGTAACCAGTACATGGTGTTCAGCAGCTAACACTCAGTAACCAGCAGCTAACAGCCAGTAACCAGTACATAGCGTTCCGCAGCCAGTAGCCAGTAGCTTCAGCAGTGGAGGAGGGCAGAGTGAGTCAGACTCGGGGGGGGGGGGGGGTATGATGTGGAGGGGCGCATTTTATTCGTCTATTTGGTTGATAATTGGAGGGTTACACATAGCCTGTTGTATCCTTCACACACATCGTATGATGGGAGGTGGAAGAGGTTGTTGTTGGAAATAACCAACTTGAGCTTCCTACTTTTTGCATGTTCCTTTAGGATAACCATGGTGACCAGGTCACATCACGTACAGTAGACAATCTGACCTAGTATTTCTGTTTGCATGGCCTTTAAAGCTTTCCACAGCGCCACCTATCAGTTCGACAATGCATTACCGGAACAACTTATTTCACTCACGCCCACACATATGTTAAATATCTTATTTTTATTCTTATATTTATAGTTTCTGAAGCTAATAGTATTATAGGTTTATTTTTAACTTAGGACTTGTTGGTAAAATATACCTGCTGCCTGAGTTAAAGTTCTGACTTCTATATTGTAAGGATTAGTTAATTGATTGATTGATTGACTGGTGAGGGATGGTTGGGATGTACTTGACCGAGACTAGAACAAACTAGAAGGGGAAGTATTAGCCTAGACGTAGCTTCTACTTTTCCCTTTTTTTGGTCAGCATTTTTATTCATTTGAATAGTCTTTTCTGCGCCGAGGCACTGGTCTTCCGGCCGTGGTTAACTTCAGTCATGTGACCGTTATTATACTGCATCTCTGTTTTCATGTTACTCCTTTTTTTAAATGCCTTTCTTTCATCAGAATTGGGGGTCAATCAATCAATCAATAGTTCCCTCCTCTAGTCGAGGGTTGGATGCAATGGTTCTCCACTTGTCCCGATGGCGTGCTGTTCTGATAGACTGTGAATAATTCAAGCCTGTCCACTGTGAAATATTTGTAAACCATGATGTTCTTGGTCTCCCTCTCCCTCTGCTGCCATTCACCTTCCCTTCCAACAATGTACGGTATATTGAACTCTGACGAATTGGGGGTACCGGTCAATAATTGTGTCATTATTGGTGAAATTATACATTAATTAATACCCGTCCTGATATTACCTTAGATGCAATCTATATTCATTATACTCCTTTTTTTAAATGACTTTCTTCATCAGAATTGGGGGTAGTGGTAAATTATTATTTTATTATTTCATAATTTATGAAAATGTACATTAGTAAACAAATACCCGTCCTGATGTGACCTTAGATGTTGCCAGGAAGTAAAACAAGCCCCCAGCCATGTTTATAACTATACGCTCTCCCCTCCTGTCGCCTCGTTCCCACACAGCCGACCACGACGCGCATTTCCAGCGGACATGCGCAACATTCCCCCTGATACAACGAATCAACGAGGAGCACTCCAAGTCACTCAACAACATGAAGATGACCATGGACATGGACGCCACCTTCCCCGAGCTGCACAAGGAGGTCTTCCACCCGCCGCACAACGACTGACTGGCGCCGCCCCGCCCTCTGGTGTCGGAGCCGCGTATTCGTTACTTATCCGTCAAGCCGCCAGGCGGCGCCACCCGGCGTCTGCTTTCGCGTTGTGTGCTCCACTGGCTGGCGTTATCGTAGATGATGCTGCGACTTCTACTGTATACATAGTTGTTACTGATTGTGGGAAGCACACGCACGTGGGGGAAGTTGGATACAAAGTGCCTGGTTTGAACCACACGAAGGGAGCAGGAAAACCTAAGTATGTTCTCTCCCGCCCTTTTTTTTAATCGACGATAGAATTAGAAGCGGGAGGGTGGTTGTTCCATGTTTGTATGTCATGCACCTAGCGTATGGCATGCATATACATATAAATATAAATACACACATATTTAGTGGGCAGGACGGGGTGGGAAGGGGTGTTGTGCCAGATGCCGTTGTTTTAATGCACACATACACTACACAAGTATCTAAATGTGCGTGGCCAAATGTTCTAAGTTAACGATGAGTGTCAACAAGTTGGAGGCGGACCTGTCCTCTGGTGGCGCCACCTCGCGGCGAGCTTTGTTCTCAGGGGACGGCAGCCACAGCGGCCTTAGCCGCTGGACGGTGAAACAGGGTGGTCCACGATCCAGGGTTTACACTCACCTTCTGTTAGTCCCACACGACGCCGCCCTGCTCGCCCTGACAGCAGACGACAGTAGATGATAGCAGACGACAGCAGAATACAGCAGACGACAGTAGACGATAGCAGACGATAGCAGACGACAACAGAATACAGCAGACGACAGTAGACGATAGCAGACGACAACAGAATACAGTAGACGACAGCAGACGAAAGCAGACGACAACAGAATACAGCAGACGACAGCAAACGACTGCGATGACTGCAGACGACAGGCGCTCACAAACTTGGCGGCGCTGGTTCGGCGCGCCGCCGCGTGGCGGCGCCACCGGTCTCGTCCCGCGCTTCGCGGTGGGAGGCCTCCGGAAGTGACGTGGCGCAGGGGGGCGTGGCTTACCGGGTGATTGGCACATTATTGTTTGTCAGTCCGACATACCTATCTAGTTCGCCCACAACGCCGCTGCTTGCGGTTGGCGCTGCGTGCAGCGTGGCTGCCACTCTGACGTCAGCACTTGGAGGACCCTGACAATTATGATGACGTCACAAACCGGAAGTGACGCTTCTGCCCGCGAAGATGAAACGGCGGCCTTGCGACAAGCCACTGTGTGTACATCCACGAGTGATCTTTGTAGAAGGGCGACCTTGGACCATTTATTATGGACACGATGTCATTGGGTCAAGGTCACTAAACGAGAAAACACAAATGTATGTCCATGCTGTGATGACCGTCCACGTTTGTCTGTAAAAAAAATAACAATAAAAATGTTGTGAATTTTAAATTAGAAGACGACAAAGTAAAGTACAAATACTCTTGGATGTGTGGAAATTGGGAGCGCGCATTTAACCTTTGTGTCCACTGGTTATGTATATATATATATTACATGCATAGGTGAGACGGCACGCATGCGCACAGGCTGACCGACGTGATCAGCCAATGGCCGTGTGCGCTTTTCGCAGATAAATGTATATTTGAAATTACCCTACATATATATGTAGTATGTATTACACGTATGTATTCTGGGCGCTGACAGTCACGCCCCACTGACCCCTGTACTGCTGGGTGACCGGCCCCCCGGGGGAGGGGCGGGGGACGGTGGGGGGAGTGGGTTACTTACAAGAGGCGTTGAGTAGTAGACATGTGATTACACGATAATATCTCAGTCTGTAGAGCCATGTATCCAGGTCCCCACCTCCAGACGCGCCGCACACCTCCCCAGTATTAGGGCGTGTCCAGGGGGGCTACCGGAAGTGAGGGACCGGAAGTAGGAAGCAGCACACCACCAGGCGGCCGTGAGTTACTAATACTATACAGATATAGACATATATATTATAATATATATATATATAATATATATGTATGGTGTAGATATGTAGCGAGTTGGTTTTTCGGGTTCAGTCAAGTGTATCAGCTGTTGCCAAGTAAAATTAATCAAATTAATAAACGCACCATAAACGGCGATGAGGGGGTGTGGGGTGGGTGGGTGGGTGAACGCGGTTTATTTAAACAGGAAGCAGTTGTGTCACTATTGCCAGATGACGTGTTATAAATGTGCCAACACTTAGTGACGTCACACCATGACGTTGCACGGCGGCAGTGTGAGTGCGGCGCCTGTTTGTTGTAGTTCCGAAGGCCGCCACTAGGGTCGGGTCCCGCCGTGTTGTCTGAGTACATAACTTATGTAGCATCCCTGCTTCCTGATTGGTAGATGGTAGGGGGAGGGGGTGCACAAACACAACAACAACCCTTTGACAACCACCTCTCGCGTCTGTCTCTCCTAGCACCCTCAGCGGCCGACGACTGGACTACTCTGTCGGCGTCCCTGCCCCCCCCCCCCCTGGTGGCCGCCCCGGGCATCACAACAAGGGGTGCGGCGTACTAAGTAGTCACCACACCAGCGCCCAACTGTTAATGTGCCGGGTTGTCGTGACAGTGACAGTGACAGTGACAGAACCCGCCCCTTGTTGTCCCCGGAGACGGGGCTGTGTTGACCGGGTGAGACTGAGTTGGCGACGGTTCTTGTAGGGCCAGACTCCGATGGAACCCTGTCGGGGTGAGGGGGGCGGGGGGGGAGGAGAGAGGCAGGGGGGGGGGGTCTTCCCAAAGTCTGGACGTTGGCAATCTCTCTGAAATGCACCACTTTCTTTTGTCTCCCAGTTTCTCTGGGTTTTTTTAAACGGTTGGTTGCTCTTGTATGTTTAATTGAATCCTCCGCCAGTTTGTATAGCGATGTTCCTCGCGGTCAGGTTTATGAAGACAAGAGTTAAATTGTAAAAAAAATATATATATATAAAATATATAGAGTTTTTAAATGTTTGTGTAATTGACTGACATAATGGTGGCATCAGGAAGGTGGTGACTTGTCCTCAACTCTGATGTTGATGAAGGGCGACTGTCTACGACTCCATCCATGTTCTTGTCCCGGTCCGTTTGTGTCGCACCCAGCCGGCCTCTCCGGGCTCCGTGAGGTGCCGACACGTGCTCAGCTCGACTCTGGTGGCCTTTAATACCCTGTCATATATGACGCAGTCGCTCCAAGTTGCAGCAAGCATGAGGTTGCAGCAACTTGCAGCACATAGTTTGTTGTAACTTACAGCAATCACAAGGCTTCTGCAAGTTGCTGCAGCCTTGTGATTGATTGCTGCAACTTGCAGCAATCACAAGGCTTCTGCAACTTGCAACAATAATGAGGATACTGTAAATTGCAGCAATCAAAAGACTGCTGCAACTTTCAGCAATTACAAGGCTGCTGTAACTTGCAGCAATCATAAGGCTGCTGTAACTTGCTGCAATCATGAGGCTGCTGTAGCTTGCAGCAATCACAATGTTGCAGTTACTTGCAGCAATCACTAGGCTGCTGCAACCCACAGCAATCACAAGGCTGCTGCAACTTGCAGCAACCAAACAGCTGCTGCAACTCAGGTGTGTACCAAGCTTGGTTGAAACTCAATCAGGATGTGATCCCCCCCCCTCCATTATCGCCCACTCCTTCACACACATCTCTTTTCTAGTTGCTTGTTAAGAAAGAAATGAAATGAAATAAAACAAAAAAGATTTAAAGGTTAAAGTCGTAGCAAAGAAAAGCCTCAGATAATCATAGCCTATGAAGTTGGAAATCCGAAGAGATATGTTTATCGGTGAACTGAATGGATTCATGAATTAATGAAATGAACTTTTATTAATTGTAATATTTGCTTTCTATTTGTGGAAGTGTCAACGAAATCCTGAATATAACTGGCTGGATGGTGTTATACAAACAAAATAAAAGACTGATGAATTTATTTAGTGTAATAGCTCAAGTAGCGGGTTGGTGATTGTTCTCAGTGGATTAAGTGAATAGCGGTCAGTTAACTAATGTGTACAAACAGTAGTGTCTTATGGTCACAGCCTGCAGTATCCGCCTTATACGAATGCCTGGTCAGGAAGTCCTTGTTGATATGTAGGATTTGTTTGTGAATCCACCGATGAAGGTTGGGTTCAGTTTGCTGCCCACACCACGATACAGCGCTGTGGTGCCTCTCAAGGCCTGCCTAGTTATTATTGATAACCGCCTAGTTATTATATCGATAACCGCCTAGTTATTATTATATTGATACACCACCTAGTTATTATTATTATATTGATGCACCACCAGTCTGAGCTCTGACGAATCCGTACAACCAGTTGATTTCAATTGTTGGTGCACTGTACATTAATTGTGCTGCATGTGTACACTGTACATTAAATGTGCCATGCACAGTACATTGACTATGCTGTGTGTGTACACTGTACATTGACTGTGCCATGTGTACACAGTACATTGACTGTGCTGTGTATGTATGCTACGGTGACTGCTGTGTGTGTACACTGTACATTAACTGTGCCGTGTGCACACACTGTACATTAACATGTGTTGGGTGTATGCACAGTACATTGACGAATCCGTACAACCAGTTGATTTCCATTGTTGGTGCACTGTACATTAATTGTGCCACATGTGTACACTGTACATTAAATGTGCCATGCACAGTACATTGACTATGCTGTGTGTGTACACTGTACATTGACTGTGCCATGTGTACACAGTACATTGACTGTGCTGTGTATGTATGCTACGGTGACTGCTGTGTGTGTACACTGTACATTAACTGTGCCGTGTGCACACACTGTACATTAACATGTGTTGGGTGTATGCACAGTACATTGACTATGCTTTGTGTGTACACTGTACCATGTGTGTACACAGTACATTATATGTGTGTACACTGTACATTGACTGCCGTGTGTACACAGTACATTAACTGTGATGTGTGTACACTATACGGTGACTGCTGTGTGTGTACACTGTACATTAACTGTGCCGTGTGCACACACTGTACATAACATGTGTTGGGTGTATGCACAGTACATTGACTATGCTTTGTGTGTACACTGTACCGTGTGTGTACACGGTACATTGTATGTGTGTACATTGACTGCCGTGTGTACACAGTACATTAAATGTGATGTGTGTACACTATACAGTGACTGTGCTGTGTGTGTACACTGTACATTAACTGTGCTGTGGTCACACACTGTACATTAACATGTGTTGGGTGTATGCACAGTACATTGACTATGCTTTGTGTTTACACTGTACCATGTGTGTACACAGTACATCGTATGTGTGTACACTGTACATTGACTGTGCCGTGTGTACACAGTACATTAATTGCTGTGTGTGTACACTATGTGGCGACTGCAGTGTGTGTACACTTACATTAACTATGCCATGTGCACACACTGTACATTAACATGTGTTGGTGTATGCACAGTACATTGACTATGCTGCGTGTGTACACTATATGGTGACTGTGCTGTGTGTGTACATTAACTGTGCTATGTGTGTGCACATTACATTGACTGCCATGTGTTTACACAGTGCATTAACTGTGTGGTGTGTATGACTGTGTAATGACTGTGCCGCATATGTACACTGTACATTGACTGTGCCGCGTGTATATGCTCCTTATATTGTTACAGGTTTACCTCTGTTAGTCCCCATGGCTGGACAGATGGCTGACGGACATTTGACTGACATATTTTGCTGGCGGACATTTCATCGAATATCTGACCAAATCGACATTTGACTGAATCAACATATGGTCTTTTAACATTTTTATTTCTTCTTTTTAATGTTGTTTGTTATTTTTATTTCTTGTTGTTTGTATTTTTATTTCTTTTTAACTGCAATTGCAGATTTTTTCTGACTATTAACAGTGTGACATATTAAAATCAAAAGTGATTTTTAATTAAAGAAATTCTATTTCTAACATGTAGATTTTGTCGATGTATTAAAAGGAACAACAATTTTGCCAGTTGTCTGTTCGATCGTTTACTTTTCGGTGAAATATCTGTTCGGTGAAAAATCCGCTGATGAAATAAATGTCCGTCAGCCAAATTTCCAGGAGGCGTTAGTCCCAGACATGTCATGTTGTCGTCCACTGTCTGCTCTGCTTTACTCACGTCACGACGTGTGTGTTACTAATTCACCACTTACATGTCTTTTCGCGTCTCTACCATTCAGGTAGAATGTTAATGGACATAATCCAACCCTTGTCACATGTAGTTCAAATCCCACCACATCATTGTCACAAAATGCAGAGAACAAATGATGGCTCTTATTTAAACACAATAGAGGCAGCTAGGGGTGCAGTAACCAGACACACATCTTGGGCTATAACTGATACCTACAAAAGTTTGGTTATTTCCCCATCTTTTCCCCCCGTCTCTTTTTTCCGCCAAGAATTAAAAAGAGAAAAAAAAGCTACTTCTTGGGTGCGCAGTTCCTCCTGAGTTTATACATGTGTCATTTGGAATCTTCAGGGAATGTTTAGCAAAAGACACAGTTTCAATTCAAATTATGTCTGAAATGTAAACAAACGTGAAATTGTAACCGTTTGAATTAAGTATGTTTGAAGTTAAATGTAAATGAAAATAGCATGGAATTATAATGGTTTGAATTCAAATTAATTGTGTCTGAAATGTAAACAAACATGAAATGTAATTGTTTGGATTAAGTATGTTTGAAGGTAGATGTAAATATATATAGCATGTAATTATAATGGTTTGAATTCAAATTAATTATATCTGAAATATAAACAAACGTGAGGGGAAATTGTAATTGTTTTGACTGAAGACATTTGAAGTTAAATGTAAACAAACAGCATGAAATTATAATGGTTTGAATTCAAATTAATCATGTTTGAAATGTAAACAAACATGAAATTGTAATTGATTTGATTAAGTATGTTTTAAGTTAAATGCAAATGAACATAACATGCAAATTATAATAGTTTGAATTCAAATTACATCTGAAATGTAAACAAACATGAAATGAAATTCTAATTGTTTGAATGAAGTATGTTTGAACTAAATGCAAATGAACATAACATTCAATTATAATAGTTTGAATTCAAAGTATGTCTGAAATGTAAACAAACATGAAATTCTAATTTTTTGGATTAAGTACGTTTGAAGCTAATTGGAAACATGGCATGAAATTATAATGGTTTGAATTCAAATTAATTGTATCAGAAATGAAATGTTGAAATGAAATGTAAATGATCATCATATGAAATTTTAATGCTATGAATTCAAATTACTTATCTTTGAAACGAAATGGAAAAGAACATAAATTGACACAATACTTTGAATTCAAATGGTCTCAAAGTTAAATTAACAAAACATCAACTGAAACCGTAATGGTTTGAATTCAAATGAATTGTCTGAAATGAAATGCTTTGATTTCAAATTAAATTAATCTGGAGTGAAATGTAAAACAGACAAAAAAATCCTGACTATAATAGCATTGGTATGGTTTGGATTCAAATTGGGTCTAACATGAAGTGTATATGAATATAAAATATGAGATTTGATTTAATCGTGCCCATTCGCACTCTCACATGGTTGCTCCCCCCGTCCTCCCTCCCACCCCTCTGTTCACTCGAGTGACCCCTTCCGCCCGTGCCTGTGTGTTGGAAAGCCCCACTGTTAGGTGTGGGAGGTGCAATGGAGCGCGTGATGACATGTATGGCTTACATTGAGAGTTACAGAATGTTCCTACGCATCCCATTTTGATACTGGGTGCATCCTGCCACTTCTAATGGTCAGCAGTCATTCGAAGTCACTAGCGTATAGTTCCAGAGAAAATACCGAAATATCATGTGCAATAAAATAGTTAAAATGCGAAAGATTTGATTTTTACATACGGGCACACGTAATAGAGGGTCTGGACGGAGTGATTTCAAGTGGGCCCCAGTCGAAGGCGTGGACCCATGTGGAATCACTCCGCCCATCCACTCGCACTATATGACGTGCGCCTACACATATGTAAGATGATTGCTTTCACTACGACTAGTACGAGTGTGTACAGTGGGACCAACTGGTGGTTGTTTCAACAGGAGGGGTGGCACGAGGGACTTGTGCACCTAGCACAGTGTGTTGCATCGTGTGTAGTGCGGTGCACCTAGAACAGCGTGGTGCACTTGATGCAGTATACCATTGGCAGTGTGGCGCACCTCATGTAGTGTGGTGCACTTGATGCAGTATAGTGCACCTAGCACTGTGGTGCGCTCAGTGCAGTATCATTGGCAGTGTGGTGCACCTCATGTAGTGTGGTGCATCTAGGGCAGTAGGTTCACGGTGTGCAGTATGATGCTGCACCTAGTTATTCTAGTGCACCTTGTATATTACAGTGCACTGTGTGTAGTATGGTGTACCTAGTATATTATATGGACAGCATGTATTACACGGCACCTAGTGCATTGTGATACACCTGGTGCACTACACTGCACCTAGTGCATTATATTTATAGTGCACTGTGTATAGTGTAGTGTACCTAGTGCATTGTGGTGCTCCTAGTGCATTTTGGTGCACCATGTGTATTACAGTGCACCTAGTGCATTGCAATACACCTAGTGCATTAGGTGCACTGTATGTATTACAGCGCACTGTGTGTAGTGCAATGTACCATGTGCATTTGAGTGCACCATGTACCCCGCGTGGTGCACGGTGTGCATTAAGGTGCACCATGTGCATTACAGTGCACCATGTGCCCCGCGTGGTGCAGGTGTGCATTAAGATGCACCGTGTGCATTACAGTGCACCATGTGCCCCACGTGGTGCACGGTGTGAATTAAGGTGCACCATGTGCATTACAGTGCACCATGTGCATTACAGTGCACCATGTGCATTGCAGTGCACCATGTTCCCCGCATGGTGCACAGTGCGCATTAAGGCGCACCGTGTGCATTACAGTGCACCATGTGCCCCATGTGGTGCACAGTGCGCATTAAGGCGCACCGTGTGCATTACAGTGCACCATGTGCATTACAGTGCACCAGGTGCCCACGTGGTGCACAGTGCATTACAGTGCACCATGTGCCCCGCATGGTGCACGGTGTGCATTAAGGCGCACCGTGTGCATTACAGTGCACCACGTGCCCCGCGTGGTGCACGGTGTGCATTAAGGCGCACCGTGTGCATTACAGTGCACCACGTACCCCGCGTGGTGCACGGTGTGCATTACCGGGCAAGGCAGCAGAGAGCAGGCTGGCTTGGGGGAAGAAGGACGCCGCACATTACTGTAGTTTCCTGAGCGCAGCGTTGGTTTACGCCTCAGCCAGTACTGGGTGCCTCGCATCATTAATTGCCTTGTTAAACAACAGAGTTTACCCCCCCCCCCTTTTTTAGGCAAAGGGTTCTCTTTTGGTTTCTCTGAAATGTGACCAGCCCACTCTTTGTTATCCTGTTGAGGTCCTACAAACACACAAAGAAACAAACACACAAATACAAAGTGTGTGCTGGCAGTTGAGACACCTCATGACAACTCACTGTTACCTCTTTTTTATTATTGTGATTATTATTTACCCTGTTACTTAGAAATCGGAAATTTAAGTTCTAGCAAATTTGTTGCGATTCTCTAGCAGTCTTAAGCCAGAGAAGGGGAGACTGGTTTTTCTTGGAAATCAGCAAAAAATACAGAGATCTTTCTTTGTGGATTATTGTCGTTGATGACCTGGACCTGGTCCAAAAGGGCGCCACCTGCTGGGAGTAGTTTGTAAAGAGTATGTGGGTGCCATGAGTGAATGGTACTCAACAGCAATCCAGATCCCCACGCTGTGAAATATCGATGACAAAATAGGTCAAATATACATACACATACTGTCAATTCTCTAAAAAATCTACCACCTTTCTCTTGTCTTGTGCCATATAGTTTTTGTTCTTAAAAGAGAAAAGCCATGGATATGTTTTTATTTGTTTGTGGGGAGGGGTGTTGTGGGTGGGGGTTCTGTCGCTTTGAGAAATCTGGACGCTTCCCGTCTCAGTAGGCCTAAGGTGTCAGCCTCAGTAGGCCTATGGTGTCAGCCTCAGTAGGCCTATGGTGTCAGCCTCTGAAGGCTTATGGTACCAGCCTCAGTAGGCCTAAGCTGCCCGCCTTACTGGCCAGGGGTGCCTGCCTCAGGCCTTAGCTGCCTGCCTCAGTAGGCCTGTGCTGCCTGCCTCAGTAGGCCTGAGCTGGCTGCCTCATTAGGCCTAAGCTGCCAGCCTCAGTAGGCCTAAGCCTCAGTAGGCCTGGGCTGCCTGCCTTAGTAGGCCTGGGCTGCCTGCCTTAGTAGGCCTAAGCTTCCAGCCTCAGTAGGCATATCCTGGCACCTCAGTAGGCCTGGGCTGCCTGGCCCAGTAGGCCGAAGCCGTCAGCCTCAGTAGGCCTATGCTGCCAGCCTCAGTAGACCTGAGCTGCCAGCCTCAGTAGGCCTAAGCTGCCTGCCTCAGTAGGCCTGGGCTGCTAGCCTCAGTAGGCCTAAGCCACCAGCCTCAGTAGGCCTAAGCCACCAGCCTCAGTAGGCCTAAGCTGCCTGCCTCAGTAGGCCTAAGCAACCAGCCTCAGTAGGCCTAAGCTGTCAGCAGGCCTAACTTGCCAGCCTCAGTAGGCCTAAGCTGCCTGCCTCAGTAGGCCTAATCCGCCAGCCTCAGTAGGCCTAAGCTGTCAGTAGGCCTAAGCTGCTAGCCTCAGTAGGCCTATGCTGCCACCTCAGTAGGCCTAAACTGCCAGCGTCAATAGGCCTAAGCCACCAGCCACAGTATGCCTGGGCTGCCAGCCTCAGTAGGCCTAACGTTATTGTGTAAGATACTGCAGACTTCGTTCTACTTACCGCCTAAGGTATCCCAGGTAGCTTGTATTAATGTTATTACTATTATTATTATTATTATTATTATTATTATTAGACACAAACCTTGTATGGATCACCATATTGAGTGTAAAGCTATATTTTTTTATAATTTAACACCTTTCTGTGAGTGATCTGACAACGGACGTGCTGTCAAAATAGAAAGAAAAAAAGGGGAGGGGGAGGGGAATGAAGACACAAAAAAAAAGTAAATAAAAAATAATATAACAGACGGAAGAGACAGTGTATCGTAGAACGAGATAAGTGACAAAATACGCCTAACATTTTGTACCTTATTAACTTAGTGTATTGTGTAACCATACCATGTATTAACTACAACGTAACATATATATATATATATATATATCTATACCCTCCCCCGAATCATGTCTCATACGAAAGTAACCAACAACATAGAGTATATATATATAGCATCATGACGACTAATATTGATAATGGAGTTGTATATTGTTCACAGATTAATGCTAATTATGGATGTTAATTGCCATATCGTCCGGATATATATATATATGTATAGACAACATACATATATATCTATACACACAGTGTTGGTGGCATAGCCCCTTCTTCACAAACACTGGGGTCGGGTGGGTTATACGTGTGCTAATTAGGATGGTTCGTTAGCGTGTGTGCACAAGGGCAACACCACGTTGTATACATATTGTATTGTTATCAAAACATAATTAAAACCACAAGAAAAAGAAGAGAAAAAAAAAAGATTAGAGAGAGTGGAAGAACCCATCCAGTGCCCGACTGCCTCCACCGTCACCGCCATGCATTAATCATGTCTCTGTGTTAATTCAGTGGAATATGATGAATCGTTCTCTGCATTGCTGTCTTAACATTGCTACACCAAAAAAAATAAAAACAAATAAAGAAATAAATGGTACACAATTCTAAACAGACGCTTCCTCTTTCAATATTTGTTATTTTGTGTGTGTGTTGTCAAACTACCAGGGATAATATTAAATAATATACGAAGCGCAGAAGTGGAATGGGGTGGGTATGACGGTGGAGCGGGGGGGGGGGGGTTAATCACATTATTGATTGGTTCATGATGAAGTCATACATGTATGCCTGTCAGTCTGTATGTACCCTTTCAGTTCTTTGTTCTGTTTGAGAAAGGAAGACACCGCAAGTGTCTTACCTTTCTCTTGGGGTGTGGAGGTGGGGGGGGGGGGTAATTCGTGAGGGGGTGGGTGTAGGACACTTCCAGGCACAGTTGTGTGTTAACTGTCAGACTAATGTATGTAACCACTCCTCAAAGGCAAAGACGCTAAGTTCCTTATTATTAAATTAAGTATTTCCATATGATGTGATTTCAGTGTGAAGTTTTAGCAAAGGAAATTAGACTTTGGCATGCCACTTGAATGTGACGTCACACGAGTCATAGTTATACTTTGTGGTTGTATAAAAAATATATATATGTATAAAAAGACGGAGAAGTTCCTAATGGTAAGTGACAATAAAAGAATGGATACATATACTCTAGATTTGAGTTTGCTTTTCATGATAAATCTACGTGTTTAAATGATCTTTTGCTATAATTTTCACAGGAAACTAAATAAATTCTACTCTTTTCTCTGTGAATTTGGTATTTGCTGTTTACATGGTGTAAAGTCGCCATCAATCAATCAAAAACCATCGACAACTATTGATTGACTACTTAGCAGTAGGGGAGGGGGTTACTTTACAAAGTAAAATCCCAACACTATGTACCTACTTAAAGGATGGACGCGGTAGAGCGCAGGCCTAGCATGCGGAAGGTAGGGAGTTTGGTTCCCGGTCGAGTCAAACCAATGACTTTAAAATTGATACTTGTCGCTTCCTAGCCTGGCACTCGGCATTAATAAAATAGGGTAAGGACTGGTTAGCTCAGTATCTGGATAATGTGACTGAGTGGGATATTGGGTCATGGTGCTGGTGCACTGATTTCCCAGTGGGGCAGCACTATAAAGTCGCCATGAGTGCACTGTCACAATTCGGTACCCATCCTGATATGACCTTAGATGTTGCTAGGACATAAAACTCTAACAAACAAACACATACTAAAAGATCCACTTATCAGGACCTACATCTTCACAAGTATCATGATTAACATTGACTATTTATGGTTGGTATATTTTGAAACTGGGGGTTATTCATGGGCTAAGGAGGGTTCTGAAATTAAAGATTAAACCATATTACTAGACACTCCATGACCCATAGCACCTAACACAGGTACGAGTATTAGTTGAGAACGTTGGTTGAGAAAATTTTCATTGGGGTCGTATTCTATTAACAAGACCCGGGCGTCTCGGATCACCCGAGTTGCTAGAATTTCAAATCGAATACCGCGAGTTGAGTCGAAAAATACACATGCTGTGTGAAAAACGACCCCACCCCAGTAACCCAAGTCTTTGCTGGGGTTGGCTAGGAGCGATGACATCACATTTGTCCTGGTACCGTCCTGTAGCAGTTCAAGTCCTATGTTTTTTTAATAATCCAGATTAATGAAATGGAAATCTAACTAAACTATGCAATGAAAAAATACTTTAAATCCTATTTTGCTGTAGTTATATCGGTTATTAAAAAAAAAAAAAAGGTTTTGGATTAAGCCATTTTTTCCACCCCAAGCATGTTGGGAGAGTGTTCGATTATGCAACCCGAGGATGTAGAGTCTGCGCATGCGTCAAAAAGTGGCTCGGGGGACCCGAGTTAATTAATCGAATACTCCCTTGGAGTGATACTGATAGTGGTGCTTGCGCCAGCTCAGTGGCTGTTCATTTTTTTTCTTGAAGATTTATACTGTCTATCATGGATACGTCTGAATAGACTTGTTTTCACCATTAGACAGTTTGTCGATAGAAAGCCTGAGCCTACACGTTTACCGACCCAAGAGATTTTTAACCTCCCACGCCACATAGACATGGTATGAGAGCAACCGGCCTTTGAAGACGCTGTAATTTATACACAGCGGTGGAAATCCAAATTGGTGGTGGGTTTGCCTCCCTGCATGCAAACCCAAGTCACCCAGGCCACTCCTGTCAGCAGCTTGGGTGATAGTAGTATTAATATAATGTATTTACATAGCACATAATTTTCGATTTATTTTCTAATTAAAGTTGAAATTAAAGATGAAACCCTACAAAAAAATCTAATAACTTTCCTACATATCCAACTTAGATGCTGCTGCATCCTTTGAACATTTATTGATGAGTAGAAGGAATATTAAGTCAATTTAATAGGATATATCACTCTTTCAACTTTTATATAAACATATTTTGTCAAGCATTTTGGAGTGCGCACCAAGAGTATCATGTGTTTTCACTTTAAATATTTTTATTCAAAATTACTCCAACATAAACTGGAGTATATTACCGTTCACCTTGCAGAGTCCGATGAAAACTAAATATATTCAAAACCAAAACAATTATCCCGATTTGATTCTATATATTTAATTTAAATACTGGTGCACTGATTTGTTGCCACACAGAAGGGAATCCTGAGGCAATTTTTGTTTGTTTGTTTTATTTGTGGTGAGTTTATTTACCCTGCTCATAACGGATAAGTCTGTTAATACTTGTTTTCACCGCTGGGCAGCACTAGTCCAATTTGATTCAAAACTTTGGAATTTAGTTTAGTAATAATTTTGGTTTTCTTGCTTCTTGTTTGTTTTGTAACTGTTTGTAGATTGCAATTGAATAGAACCTGTTACTGCAGAAGCCTATGGTGTCAGAATTTTGGCGTGCTTGCCAAAACTAATTTTGTATGGTTGCACTTCAAATATCTCAAAAGTTAGCCATTTAGAATTAAAGTTGTTTAAAACTAGAGTAAGGTAGATTATAACCATCAACCTAAAAAATATATATATATCAGAAAATGACAGAAACTCAAAAGCATCGGACTATACAACATTAACTCAAACCAAAACAACCCGACAAGAGACAACTAATTTATGGATGGATACAATAGGTTTATTAAATCCACGCATCCACTCACACAATATCTCCCAGAAATGCAAAGTTAGTTAAAAGGACTAGCTTCTTGCCACTGCCCCCAGGTGGCGCCCCGTCTCGTGGACAAGATGGCCGCCACTCTCAGTTTCCCGCCCTTCAGGTCGGGGCCGGTTCCCCAGTCCGTTTGCCCGCTGACGTGTCGTCTGCTTCGTCGTCTTCCTGTTGCATCTGCGCAATGAGCCGCTTCCGCTCCTGCGCCTGACGCATGCGCATTAGGACGACGCTCTCAAAGTCTCTGTTGTCCGAGTCGGGGGGCGGTGCAGGGGGCTATATGCACGACAAAGTAGTAAGTGTTTGTTAAAACTGCGTAGTCTGATGAAAATATCACATTTTCAAAACCAATACACTTATGCATTAAGTCATTGTCACAGTGTACCGGACTGAGTACGGGAGAACACCGGACAAAGAATTATCTCGTCCGGTGCTCTCGGTACACAAAATGTATCGAAATGGAGCAGAATTGGGTCAATTGGTGCCGGGCGACCACACAAGTACCGTACATGCACTGTACATGTACCGGACGAGAACCGGACACGTAACGGATGGGTACCGGACAAAACGGCGGACAAACAATGGATGGGTACCGGACATGTACGGATGGGTACCGGACATACCGGACACTTCAGTCCGGCGGTGTCTGGCAGAAGTTTTGAACACGTTCAAAACTTGTACCGGAGACCGCCGGATGGGTACCGGATGGTACCCGAACATCGCCGTACAGTACCGGACAGTGTCCGGTTCCCCAGTCCTGCAAGGTGTTCTCTGTGGTGGAGTGGTTAGAGTGTCTGACTTTTTTTCTAGGTCAGACTCCTAATCTGAAGGTCGGTGGTTCGACTCCCTGTGCCCCCACCTCTGCCAATTTGTATTTCCACCGCTGTGTATAACTTACACCGACATCAAAGGCCAGTTGCCCTCATACCATGTCTATGTGGTGTGGGAGGTTAAAAATCCCTTGGGTCGGTAAAAGTGTAGACTCAGGCTTTCTATTGACAAACTGTCTAATGGTGAAAACAAGTCTATTCAGACTTATCCATGATAGGCAGTGTAAATCTTCAAGAAAAAAAGAAAAGAAAAAAAAAAAGGTCTGACAGGGCCTTTAGATTTGATTCTACAGATCTAACTTAGATACTGATGCACGTATTAAGCATTAGATTGTGTTGCCACATAGAAGGGGTTACTAAGTCAATTTAATGGAACCTGTTACTTGCTCAAATTAATTTAGCTTGTTTGCACTTCAAATATCTCAGAACTTGGCCATTTAAAATAAAAGTGACTTCAAATTAAAGTAAGGTAGATTTATAACAATCAATTTAATGGATATATCTCAGAAAAATGGCAGAAACTCAAAACCATCAGCTTATGCAACTTTCTCTAGGAGATATTTAGGACAAAACCAGAGTTTGAGGGTCTCTGTAAACCAGTGGTCCACAACTGTTTCCTCAAAGGCTGTGATAGGTTCCTGTCTGTGGGAAAGAGCATTTAAAAGACCCCTTGCTACTTATCGGAAAAAGTAGCCTATCTGGCGGCAGTGGGTTTCCATATGTTTGACGTCCAATAGCCGTTGATAAAAATCAATGTGCTCTAGAGGTGTCGTTAAATAAAACAAACTTTCCTTTGACTATTAGTATTAGTGTCATTGAGCCCTAATGGGTGCTCTCAGAGATGTAGGCCAGGGGTGTAGCGAGAAATGAAAAAAATGTAAAGCACAAAATTGTTCGTACGTGCTTACAGGAAAGAAAATTGTAAGCACAAAATATAAAAAATGCATATCACAAAAGACTTAGTATGGAAAAAAAATATGACGCTGAGAGAATTTGTTCGTACATGCTTACACAGAGACAATGTAGTTATGCCCATGGAGAAATGATACAAAATTCACAACCGTACGTAGCTTTGGTTAAAATAAAGGCAAACACAAACGTTCAATCTCCAAGAGAAAACTCACCGGTTCGAAGCGCTTTTCAGACGGGAACGAAGCGAAGAGCGGAGTGGCCGTGTGGGTGGCGCCATCTGTGGGAAACGATGTGAACAGCGGCGCGGCCGTCCAAGTGGCGCCCTCTGCAGAGAATGGCGTGCTGGTGGCGCCGTCTGACGGCTGTCCTGACAACCAGGCGAGGGTGATCGGGTTGGACGCGCGTCCTGTCTCCAATTGGACGGCCCGCAACTGGGGGGCGGGGGGGGGGGGGCGGAGACATAATTATTGTAACTGCACAAATAATGTACGGATAATCATTGTAATAACACCATAAATAATGTTCGCATAATCATTCTAACTTGCTTTCCGGACCGCACTTCATCCACACCTCTCTCTATCTCCTCTCCACTGGCCTTGCTCCTTCCTCCTTGATATGTCTGAAAAGAGTTCCAGGAAGGGAGTCCACCAGCATTTCACTTTCTACCCTTACTCTGTCCGTGTCTTTGGCTCGCTGGATGGGCGCCATCGAGCAAATAGACATGGTCCTTCGACTCAACTCTCCTCATTTCTCTTTCCTAGACCCTACCCTTTTTTTCCCTCCCTGGCATACTTCTCCCCCTGACCAAGGGAGTGGTGTGCTTGGCTGGGGCCCTTTACCTTTAGGTTTATCTCGCTTTCTTCTCATTGCTGGAGCCGCTGGACCCATCTTTATCCGCCCTTCCTCGGAAACCCTTGCTGCTGTCTGCTGGATACAAGTGCTGTGCTACCGCCAGACCGGAGATTCTGGACCACCCCAATGACTCGTTGTTTAATCATTGTAAAGACATCCCCCAGCTTCTACAACCATCCCACCAGAAGATTATTCTTCAACCAAAGATTGGGCCAATTTATCGGAGCCTCTCTATAATGTTGCAGTTTTGCAACCGGTAACCGTTGTAAGGTTACAAACAACCCAGTATATCTCATTCTAATAACTGCACAATTAATGAACACATAACCATTGTAATAACTGCACAAATAATGTATGCATAATCATTGTAATATCACAAATAATGTATATGTAATAACTGCACAAATGATGTGCACATAATGATTGTAATATAATGTATGCATAATCATTGTAATAACTGCGCAAATAATGTATGCATAATCATTCTAATACGCGGGTAGTGGGAGGTTAGGTTTTCTATGCCCATTCACACTGCCACAAAGGTACAGGTTTTCTACGTACTGCGGAGTGTGCTGACTCGAACTCAACGATGGCGCTCCCCTTCTTCTTACTGGACACAATCAACGCAGACACAGCACCGTACTGAAAAGGAACAACCGGAAATAGCCAATAGTAAAGGTGACATACTGAAAAGGAACAACAGGAAATAGTCAATAGTAAAGGTGACATGGTGACACACTGAAAAGGAGCAGCCGGAAATAGTCAATAGTAAAGGTGACAGTGACACACTGAAAAGGAACAACAGGAAATAGTCAATAGTAAAGGTGACATGGCGTCATACTGAAAAGGAACAGCCGGAAATAGCCAATAAAGGTGACATGATGTCATACTGAAAAAGAACAGAATTTGAACGGTTTAGTCAAAATTACTTGATCATATTTTCACTCCAAATATCATCTAAGTTAGCCTTTCAAAATACAAGATACTTCAAATGAAAGAAAGGTAGATTCTAACAGTCAACCGAATGTATTTATCACAGAAAATAGAAGGAACTTAAAACCATCGGACTATGCCACATTAATTAAAATTGCATAGTCCGATGGTTTTGAGTTTGTCATTTTTTCTGAGATAAATACATTAAATTGATTGTTGACTTCTACCTTACTTAATTTTGAATTAAATTATTTTAGATGGCTAAGTTTTGAGATATTTGAAGTGCGAATATATCAAATTAGATTTGGCTAGCATGCCAAAACTCTGACACCATAGGCTTCAACAGAAACAGGTTCTGTTAAACTGACTCAATATTCCCTTCTATGTGGCAACAAATACTTAGTAAATTCATCAGTATCTAAGTTATATATGCAGAATCAAATGTAGATAATTGTTTTGGGTTTTGAAAATTTGATGCTTCATCAGACTATGCAGCTTTAAAAAGAAGAAAATAACTAAGGATGTTGGAGTAGTTGTGCTTACAGTCGAGAAGATCTTCGTGAGGTCCTCCATGGTGTAGCTGCCATTCTCAGGGTCATCCCTCCGTGCCTTCCAGCGCACCTTCCGGAAGTCACATGATTACACATGTGAACACACACAGCAACGCTGACGCCAATGTTGGATGACATTAGCGAAACATAATCGAAACAAAAGATCACAAGTAGAGAAGAACCATACAGGTTCTGTGGGTATATTGATTGATCAATCACTGGGTCTGAAATGATAGTTTATATAGTTTATATTTAGTCTAATTAAGTTGATTACAATTACTGAATTAGATATATAAGCATTCTAGCTGCAAATTCTCAGACACCATGGTACCATGTCAGTAATTCCAGTTGTAGATCCTGAGTATCCCCAAATGGTCCTCTTGGACCCAATAGATCTAGAATAAACAAAGATTTGTTCAAAATACCTATAGCAGACGACATTCCATCGCATTGCCTCAACACCCCTCTCTTCTCTCAGAACAGGTCTCTTGAGCGATAATGACTCATGCATTATACATAGTATATGCATTTCTATATAATTTTATGTAGTCATAATTGTTTAAAGTATCCAAATACAATTGAGATGGAGTGTTATATATAGTAGGATAATATTAGATAATTTGAGGGGGTGGAAAGAAATGTATTAATAAAAACTCAAAGAAAATGTTTCCATACATCTTCATTACTGTCACAAGCAGTGCACAGGTTTATCTGGTATAATTCTGTACTTACCTTTAAACGTGGGGCGGCTGCACTGGCTTCTTCAGCTGCAATCAAATATAAAACAGGGCTGCTAAATTTGAAGCTGCATCCGACTATGCAGCTTTAACTGCATTCAATAAAATGTTGTTTGAATTTGTTGGGCATGCTAAAATGATGTTCTGGATGTGTGTTTATTTCCATTTACATGAGTAATATTAACGTATCGCTCAATTTTTATAAGATCAAAATCAAAAAGGGAAATGGCTTTTTTTTCAACTTTGGTCGCAATGCGAACCATTGCGTTTGATGCGAGGAGAGGAAGAGACCCTCCCCCGCCCCGCGCTGTCGCGCTGCCCTCTCACCTCGGCAGACGGCGCAGCGCGCCGCCACCTCCCCCCGCCCCCCTGTCGCGCAGCACTCGCGCCTCACCCGACGCCCGCTGCTCGCCACCTCTCGCCCTCCCCCGGGCCGGCAGCATTCACACCTCACCCGCTGTCGCCCCTCCCCCTTCCCTTATAAGGTCGCCCGCCGGCCTCCCTCAGGCACTCGCCCTCCTGCCGTCTCCCAGCTCTCTGCCTTTTTCCAGTCTTGGCTACTCCACCTCGGACCTCTGCTCCAGCTCAGCCTCAGGATGCCTCGAGGAAAAGGACGTGGACGGAAGGGATCCCGGGCCGCCCCCCACACCCCGGGGCCCTCTCCAGCACCCGGCCGGGGCGAGTCCCCGGCCTACGCCCCGGCGTCCCCCGCGGCGCCCTCGGGCCCCGAGATGTCGACACTGCTGGAGGCGCTCCAGCGTATCCAGCTCGACCAACAGCACTCCGCCGCCGAGGCGCGCCAGGCGACGGCCGACCTCCACGCCCGGATCGACTCCCTGGAGACCGGGGGACCCGCCCGGGGATCCCCTCATCTCCCCCGAGGCGCCAGGCCGCCCCGACGCCTCGGGCACCTACCGCCACCACAGCCCGGCCCCCGCCGCCGCCTCAGGCGTCCCTCCCCGGGGCCGCGCACCCGGAGTACGAGAGGTACCGTCACCTCTCCAGTCAACCACCACCCGCCACCTCGCCGGCCTACCGCGAGGAGGCCATCCGCCACAGCGACGCCTCCGCGGCCGACGCCGTCCGGGAGATACTGGCATCCGCCGAGGCGCGCCACTCCGTGAGGCGCCAAGGGATCCCGGCCAACTACATCTTCCCCTCGGACCTGGTGAAACGAGGGGCCGAGAGGAAGCCGGTGAAGAGGGGGGAGGCGACACAGGACGAGTATACCCTCGCCCTCCTCACCCTCATCGACCACCCCGACTTCCCCGCCCACTCCGCCCAGGGACTCCACCACCACCACCTAGCAGTCTGCCGGGATAACCTCGTGTACCCCTGGGCGACCGTCCGCCGGTACTCAGAGACCGTGTTTACCGCAATCGCGGACGGAACCCTCCCCCAGGGCTGGCACGACCCGGTAGCGCTCAACCTCATGAGACTAGACTGCCTCGCCATGCCCGAGGAGCAAGCCACCGCCGCCCCTGCCCGCCTACCCGACCCTCTCCACCGAGGCGCCCACCTCCCCCGACCCCAAGCTGACGCCCGCGCCACCTACGACAGGGACGCCCACGGGGCCCCCTGCCCGGCCTGGAACCGCGCCCCCGCCTCGAGCGATCGGGCCCGCCTCGGGGAGGCCCACGGTGAGGCGGGGGACAGGCGCCGTCACGTCTGCGCATACTGCGCCAATGTGAGGCGCCTCCTAACCATGCACAGCGAGGCCGACTGCATCACGAAACAAACCCGTGAGCGTCAGACCCCCCCCGCCACCTCGGCGGATTTTTGATCCGCCGGCCTCCCCCCGGCCGGCCCGGGGGGACCCCTCCGGCGCCTCACCCTCACCACTGCCGACAGCCCCGCAACTCCCGCCGACAACCTCCCAGCGACCACCGATCGCAGCGCCGCCCAGTCCCAGCCGAGGATCATCACCTCGGGCATCACACCTCGGACCACATCCCAGCCCAGCCTCAGGAGGAACCCTCTGCCGCCGATCCTCACGACACCGCCTTCAACAACACCGCCGCCCAGACCCCGACCACCACCCCATCCAGCCCCGAGGACTTCGCTGCCCCCCTGCGCGACCCTCGTCGGACCTCCTCACCGGATCCCGCCAAGGAGCGGGCCTCCCCCTTTTTGGCCGCCCGCTCCCTGTCGACGCAGGCCCCGGACACTCCCCGCCCCGAGAAGGAGCCTGACCCCCGACATGGCCCACCTCTCGGCCGGCCCGCCCCACCTGCTCCGCCTCGGGCGCGCCGCCAGCCCTCTCCGCCCAGACCTCCATCTCCGGACCCCCGCCTCGGGCGCCCCGGCCCCCCGCCTCGGGCGCGCCTCGAGCCCTCTCCTACTTTTGGTGGAGGGCTCCTCGGCACCCCCTCACTCCACTGACACTTGATGAACTCAACCTTACTTTTATTACCCTGCTCCTCATGAGCCTCTTACTTTCTTCCATTTATTGCTTATTTACTTACACTGTTGAGCCTTTGTACTTTCTTCCATTATTGCTTATTACTTACACTGTTGCTCCTTATGAGCTTGTTTCCTCTGTATGCTCTGAGGTGTAAATAAACGCCTTATTTCCACCCCCGCCTTCCCTTCTTCCTTTTCGCGCATCGGTCACAATGCGAAGCATTGCGTTTGATGCGAGGAGAGGAAGAGACCCTCCCCCGCCCCGCGCTGTCGCGCTGCCCTCTCACCTCGGCGCGCGGCGCGCCGCCACCTCCCCCCCCCCTGTCGCGCGGCACTCGCGCCTCACCCGACGCCCGCTGCTCGCCACCTCTCGCCCTCCCCCGGGCCGGCAGCATTCACACCTCACCCGCTGTCGCCCCTCCCCCTTCTCTTATAAGGCCGCCCGCCGGCCTCCCTCAGGCACTCGCCCTCCTGCCGTCTCCCAGCTCTCTGCCTTTTTCCACCACCCACCCACCCTACACTCCCTACACACTCTTCTCCTCCAGCGGTGGAGGGCTCCTCGGCACCCCCTCACTCCACTGACACTTGATGAACTCAACCTTACCTTTATTACCCTGCTCCTCATGAGCCTCTTACTTTCTTCCATTTATTGCTTATTTACTTACACTGTTGAGCCTTTGTACTTTCTTCCATTATTGCTTATTACTTACACTGTTGCTCCTTATGAGCTTGTTTCCTCTGTATGCTCTGAGGCGTAAATAAACGCCTTATTTCCACCCCCGCCTTCCCTTCTTCCTTTTCGCGCATCGATATATGTACTTCATATGAACATGGATTCTGCTATTATTTTGAATGTTTTCTGCTATTATTTCGAAGGTTTTCACTTTTGGTTTCTGTGTTACACTTTACTGCCCAGTTTCAGAGAATATGTGTGTCATGGGGGTGTTGAAAATGGGAAATACTGCGCCTAGAGCGGGACTCGAACCCACGTCTCTTTGCATTCCGGGCCAGTGTGCTAACCATTACACCACCTAGGCTCCCTGATATCAATACACTCCCCACGCCTCCCTGTCTATGTGGTTACTTGCCTGAGAGGTCAGTGCAGATCACTACACTCGTCCCCCTGGAATTGTAAGTCTTGTAATGCTTACAATTACATACATACAGGCAATGCACTAACACATACATACACAGGGTAGGTTCAACACCCATACAGCGCAAAGCTTGTACAGGATCCTGATCACGGCAACCAGTGTCATGGGGGTGATGAAAATGGGAAATACTGCGCCTAGAGCGGGACTCGAACCCACGTCTCTTTGCATTCCGGGCCAGTGTGCTAACCATTACACCACCTAGGCTCCCTGATATCAACACACTCCCCACGCCTACCTGTCTATGTGGTTACTTGCCTGAGAGGTCAGTGCAGACCACTACATTGTGTATTAAAAAAAACACCTGTATATCCATTGATATCTATTCATTAATATATGCTAGTATTGCATGTCAGATTTGATCAAACTTGTATATATAGATAACCACTGACGAACACTATCTGCTGTGCATACATTTTGGGAAAATTATTGTGTAAATAACAGACATTGTACATGGCCGGAAAACCAGCACATCAGCATAGAAAAAACTAATTTAGAGGAATAATTTTTTTTTTTTAAACAAGCAAAAGACAGATGAAATTTGGAGAGGGTTATACCCAATGAAAAATTATGACTTGAACTGTCAACTGTCAGTAAAAGAGTTGTGGTAAAGGATGACCTTTGGGTTCGGGTCTGGGATTCCTCCTGACCTCCTCCTCCAGGCGGGCGCGTTCCTCCCTCAGAAGTCTCGAACCTTCCTTCCGCAGGCGGGCGATCTGTTCATAATTTAAAGGAAAGACGGAAGCTTTAAAAACCAGCATCTCAAAATTTTTCCGAATTTAAAAGAAATTCTTGATGGCTTTATTGGTAATATATAAAAATAGAGGTTGTCGTATCCAGCTGATAACATGTTGAGAGTGTCAGTTCTTGTCTGACCACCAAAAGCAATGTTTAGCATCGTTAGTATTTGGATGGGCGACTACCTGGGTATACAAGGTGCCGTAGGCATCCTGATAAAGTCTTATCGCGTATCAAGTCAGTTGTACATATAAGGTGCACGAGACATCCTGATACAGGCTTATAGCTACCAAATCAGTTGTAAATACGAGGTGCAATAGACACCCTGATTTATGGCTTATAGCCTATCAAGTCAGTTAGCCTATCTAGACTTAGTCTAGGGATGATGGTAAATATTTGCTAACTAGCCAGGGTTAGATAAGGCCCCCAAAGCCCATCTTGAGAGAGACACACTAGCAGATATCAACACTATAAAGCACATTCGATGAGAGGCATGAAAGTCCCTCTGTAGATAGGCTAAAATAAGTAACATATTGTGATAGCTCTAATCAACTTATCAAGGAGGGGAAACACCATGAGTACATTTACCTCCTGTTCCAGATTCTTGGCCGCCGTGCTTTCCTGTGTTTGCCTTTGGAAGGCTGACAACTCCCTTGCTTCCAGATCTAAAGAAAATCAATTAATTTTAAACACACATACTGTCAAAACAGATTTTCTAAATGCCTACATATATATCACAACTTTTAATTTTCTTTCTTTCTTAAACTTGTGTAAATCAGAAATGAGAAATTTCCGATTTCGTCGGGTTTCCGTTTTTTTCTCTTGATACACAATTCACTGTTGGACAATTGTGATATTTTTAGCACGACAGCACACATTAACAGTTACCGTGAAAACTCGCATATTAGGCGAGCCGGCAGATAAGTCCTGGTCAAATCTTTTCACGAATCATAGTTAATTGCGAACTGATAGTGAAGAGGTAGGATATATGATACGCGTATAAGTCAAGGTGCTTCTGATAACTTCTTTATTTAAACAAAATTATTGATTTAACCGCGGGTTTTTAGGATAGCTAAGTTCTAACCTAGCGAGCTTGTAACTAAACTGCAAGCCAGTCACTACCAATTAGCAGGCTTCCTGCACCTATCAGCCAATCACATTTATGACCTTTTTAAGACTTTTTAGCAACAATTTTCATACAATTTAAGACATACTTTTGCAAGAACCAGTGTTTGTTACATTTCTGTTCATTAACATAATTTATTCTCATATTAAATCAGAGGATTTCCACATGCTAAACAATCAGTATAAAGCTGTCAAAGTATGCGTGCACTTGTGACCAGTCCATTACAGTTCATAGGCTATACCATCAACTTTGAGCATTTCAGCTCCACAGCATTTCTGCTTTGCGAAGATAGCTAGTAAAACATCTTGAAAAGATATTATAGTAGTCAAATCCAATTTAAGACCTTTTTAATACCTTTCACAGAAAAGTGACCATATGTAAAACTTTCCAAGGCCTTGAAAATTGACTAATCAATTTAGGACTTCTTAAGGAACCATGGGAACCCTGATTAGGTTAACCCAATTTTCTAAAAACTCACCATTTTTCAGCTTCTTTCTCTTTGCATCTAATTCGCGGTTCCGTAATTCAGATGCTTTGCGAGCACGGAGCACCTTATCATAAGCCGCCTACAAGAACAATATGTAAGGTTTTACTAATTAGTCATAATATTGGACAATCAATAAGTATAACAAACAAAGAGGAGTGTCAATTAAGGATTCAATGTTTAAGATTAAATTAGCTATCTGCATGCAACCGAGACTATGTTGTCAGATATATAAGTCAGCACTAATATGCCAGGTGCACTTTTTCGCTCTTTCTTTTGTTGGTACATTAGTTGATTAAGCTGGGGAAATTTTAATCGTGGACAATTGGTCTTCCTGATGCCACTGCTCCATGCCCTATCCTAGTAATGCGGAATGCCAGGCTAGGTAGCGATAAGTATTAGTTTAAAAGTCATTAGTTTGACTCGACCAGGGTTCGAATGCCATGACCTATCAAAATGGGAGGCAAGCGTTCAATTCATTTTGCCATCCCGCATGGTCACTTGGAGAAAATCAAATACAATAAATAATTCATCACACAACACTGAAATTAACCAGGCTAAGCATAAAGTCTAAAAGAATGGTTGTGTCCCAGATACTCACCTTGGCAGCGGTATCAGTGAGAACCTCAAGGGCATTTGAAAGCTCGTGGAACTGCTCGGCTAGTGAAAAGAGAAGGCCATAGATATATTATATAATAATCATTATATCCGTTATGTTATAACTTATATACACAAGGCAAAATAAGCCGAAATATGAGTGGAACAGTGCTGCCTTGTTTCAGGTTGATATGCACACATGATTTATCTTTAATTAGAAGATAACAACAATCAAATGTCTGTCTAACTCCCCAGTCTATAAATAGAACTGACTTACCAGCTTTGGGATTGTCTGGATTCTTATCTGGATGACATTTTAATGCTTTCTTCCTGTAGGCCTTAACAATCTGAAAAATTAATAGGTGGTATATATTAGAAGTTGCACGCTCATTACATACAATACATGTATCGTGAATGCATGGGAAGAAGAGAAAATGACCGTTGCTGAAATGAAGAACACAATATTAAAGTTTTTGTAATAACAATAATAACAATATCAAGGGTAGATTTGATTTGAAGATTTATACTGCCTATAATGGATAAGTCTGAATAGACTTGTTTTCACCATTAGACAGTTTGTCGATAGAAAGCCCGAGCCTATACTTTTACCGACCCAAGGGATTTTTAACCTCCCACACCACATAGACATGGTATGAGAGCAACTAGCCTTTGATGACGCTGTAAGTAAAGGAAAAGGAACGACAAATTCCTAACCTAAAAACATACAAAAAATATCTGTGCAAAATAAGGCTAGGAAACCCCCACTAAGCCGCATTGCAAGGGGGCATGTGATATGTCACGGCCCACCAGCGGGACGGTCAATGGACGGTAACCATGCCAAAATTAACCAGATAATACACCTAACAACCACGTGCAAGCCTATGATATGTAAATATGGATAGGCTAGTCTAGTAATAAGAGTAGAAAAAATCTAATATATATATACCAAGAAAATTAAAAAAAACTAACATAGACTACTAACCACCACTTACCTGCTACTGTGTGATAAGATAACTGCACCACTACAGCTGGCCTGCATTGAAAACAAGCCCGAGTACTCGAGCTTATATGCTATGGACAGTATAAACATAGCCTCAATAAAAAAAATAAAAATTTAAAGTTATACACAGTGGTGGAAATCCAAATTGGCAGAGGTGGGGGCACGGGGAATCGAACCACTGACCTTCAGATTAGGAGTCCGACCTCGAAAAAAGTCAGACACTCTAACCACGCTGCCACAGAGAACACCATAAGCGTAATTCCAAGGGACTGTACAATCAATTCAAACCGCGATGTGATACAATTACAACTTGGTTACAATAGTTGATGGAAGCTACCATAAACAGGTGTCTTGAGAACAGATTAAATTTGTAAATAGATGCTGTAAACAGGATTTCTTAAATCCACAGAGCTAATACTAATAGATTTGAAACAGATATTTCAACCAAACGCACAGTAGGCCTACAAGTCACACCAATTGCTTAGCCTTTAGGGTGTTGTGATGATTCTACGGGAAAGTTGGGAATTGAATTAATTCGAGGCGATGTTTGTGCTGGTAATTTGGGGAGATCGGATAGCGGTTCAGCAAAGCAGTTCAGCAGCGATGGTAATGCTAGCCTCATTCAGCGGCACGGAGCTGCTTTGCGGTAGGTATTATCTTTCAGTTTGCCAAAAGGGGGGTTTTCTAGCTACAATTTAGCTCTTGTTTTCATAACATAGAGCACAGATTTCTCTACATCCGTGTTTTGTAATTGTTTCAATTGGACTAGTATCAGTTTCAAAAGTTGATGGTTGAATTTCAAGTTCTACTTTTCTCCACAAAATCTTCATCAAATCACCCAAAGGAGATTACATTATCTCATCAAACTATGAAATTTTGTTCCTTCATTAGTTGTCTACATGTTGTGAAATTTTACTGAAGTTTGATCTATTCCTAAAGGAGATATTTGATCCGCAGCACTTTAACTTTTGCTGACACTCTCACCTGTGCCTTGTGCTACGTGGCATTCATGCCTCGGCATCGCTTATGTCCTGCTGATTTTGGGTCACAACCTTTGGTTGGTTTACTATACAACAAAGGGCCCATAATTAGGCATATTTTTCAAGTTCAAATCGATGTACCTTTCTTTATATGATCTACATTAGAAAGATTATATGACTACCATGTGAAAGTGCCTGTCACACTATGCTGGATTGAGCAACGGAAGAATTGTCTAGTCCGGTGGTATTCGGGCATGATAAGTATCAAAATGTATTAAAATGTTGCAAAATCGGGTCAAAGGCCGCTGGACGAACAGACATGAAACGGACATGAATGGATAGCCAACGGACGGTAAGCGGTCTAAACGGACTCAAACCGGACAAGAAATGTAGACGTCGATCAGGCAGCATCCGTTCCAAGTTTTGTGCATGTTCAAAAGTTCTAATGGATCAGGCCGGATATCAACGGATATGCAACGGACATAAACCGGACATTGCCGGATATCAACGGACTTCGTTTGGTTTCTTTCTGTTTCCCCAATACGATGATGTGTGACAGCCGCTTTAAGGTCTCTTCAAGCTCTTTCCATTGGAATATGTTCCATTGAGATGAAATGCATTCTAAAACAAATGTTCACATAGCTACTCTATCAGCCTATGACTAGGAGTATTATGGAGGCATTCGACTGGGCCCTTTCTATCCGCATGATTTACAGATGGATCAGATGGAGCCACAATACACATCCGAATCATACATATATAAACCCACTTCCGGTCCCAGTCGAATAGGAATTTGTAAGGAAATATTTTGATATTAGCATAGTGCCATAGAGAGGCCCAGTCGAATGCCTCCTATGACTATCAGTAATCAACCAGAATAATATACACATATCTAATAAATAATAGCGGATGGTAGACAGGAAGTGTGAACACTTATTTGTCTCTCATTTTCGCTTGAGTGCAAGTAAATAAGCAACACAAGGAATAATTAGTAGCATGTGGTGAATAAGGGGTCAAATTCCCCTGGATCTGATATAGGGTATGCACTGACGTCACGCTAAACGGAAGTGCGGCCATTGTGGCGATAGTAACCACAATAATAAAGGCTGTCACACTGCAAACTCAATGGCTATGAGCAATCTTCCTCCAGAAAAGGTTAAATATCTCTAAAACCACAACACCTAGAAACAAACTGATTGGAATACACATAGAAAACATGTTTACCAAAAAGATTATATTAAATTGATATGGTTAGGGTTATGGATTTCTATTAAATTTGAATAAAACTGGCGTTTTGCACTGCGCGTACCGGCATACTCAATCGAGTCAATGCATTGTCAATGGCAGTGAGCAATCTTCAGACAGAAAAAGTTAAATATCTCTAAAACTACAACACCTAGAAACAAACTGATTGCGATACAAATAGAAAACATGTTTACCAAAAAGATTATATTAAATTGATACGGTTAGGATTCTGGATTTCTATTAATTTTGAATAAAACTGACGTTTTGCACTGCGCTTCCCGGCAAACTCAATGCATTGCCAATGATCGTGAGCAATCTTCATACAGAAAAAGTGAAATATCTCTAAAACCACACCACCTAGAAACAAATCGCTTGGTACACATATAGAAAACATATTCAATGAATAGATTATATTAAATTTATACGGATAGGGTTCTGGATTTCTATTAATTTTGAATGAAATAGACGTTTTGCACTGCGCGTACAGGCAAACTCTATGGGTTGTTTACTGTTTGATATCGCCACAATGGCCGCGCATCCGGTTGATGACATCACGTGAATACCCTATATACAACAGGGGCGTAATCGATTAATCGACTCTGGTCACCCGAGCCACTTTTTGGCGCATGCGCACATCCTGCAGACTCGGGTCGAATAATCGAATAAGCTTCTCTACGCTCGGGTGACAAAAATGGTGGCCGTTTTATTAGTTTTTTTTTAGTAGTCGATATAATTACAGCAAAATATGATTTAACTATTTTTATGATGCCATAGTTTAGTGATATTTCCATTTCATTAATCTATGTTATTACCAAAAAAAAATATGTATGACTGGTACCGGTGGTTGTTAGCCTGCAGGACGGTACCAGCGCAAATGTGACGTCATCGCTCCTTGCAAACCCCAACCAAGAGGTGGGTTACTGGGGTCGGGTTGTTTTGCACACGGCACGTGTATTTGTTGACTCCACTCGCGGTGTTCTATTTGAAATTCTGACGACTCGGGTGACCCGAGTCGCCCGGGTCGTGTTAATCGATTACGGCCCAGATGACAGTATTAGGTTGTGATTATTTGATCTAATAAGTAATATTTAGGCAGCTATTATTATAATGATACTGTCTGATGTTTCGCTAGACATGTTTTTAGTATTAAATGCAATGGGGGTTTCTTATATTATCGCTCAACAATATTTACTTTTGGCTTTTAAAGCACTACTAGCACATTTATTTATGCTATATCCTTACAAATCCACCACAAAATAGCGACCTACCTGTTTTTGAGTAGCATCCGGTGGAACATCGAGAATTTGATACAAATCAAGATTTATGAGATCTTTCACTTTCTTCTCTGCCATTATTGTTCGTAGTTCTGTCGGTTAACACCAGCCGGCAGCACGAACGCTAAGGCGATCCTGTGCGCAACAAGTGCAGGCAGCTCTATGACGCATGACCGGAAGTCGGGGTGATGAAGGGGATTTGGACAAAACAAATGATGATATATCCTGGAATGTGCCGTTTTACATTGACATGAGGTCTTCTCCGCGCGATTAAGTGTGTTAAACGGATACAATGTGTGCTGCTGCTTTCGCAGACATCTCACGAAGGAACCCCCAAGATGACTTCGAGCTATTACAGCGCGTTGGGAGTGGGACGTACGGGGACGTGTACAAGGTAAGAACACTCGTCGATAGTTGAAATTGTGAGACACCAAAACTCATCATCTTGATCTTCCCGCTGTTTGATAGGTAATATCATACCTATTCGCTCCATATACTGCGTATTATTAGGCATGAGAGTATCCGGAATGATACTGCTTTGTGTTGGGCTATGTAACACTGGTTTGCGTTCTCGGAATCCACGTGAACTTGACAAAGCGAGGCAGACTGGGACCGAGATAAATCTCCAAAAAGTCAAAGCCCAAAGTGAGAGGGTCAGTCACGCAGCCTCAGTCTAAGACTAGTAAGAGTGCAGTACTGGCACAATAGTGAGCACTCGGTGTAGGGGGTGACTGTAACAACACACACGTGTGAGCGCCAGTAAAGAAACGATCCTCTGACTCACCTGCTACCGGATCTTTCTGTACCCGAACTGACTTCCAAAAACAAGTGCAAACAGTCAACGTCTAGACTTTGTAGCTGGTACAGACTACAGTGGTACTACTACTGGTAGAGACTTGCAGAAAAATTTCAAATATGAGATATGCCTTCAAAGCAAATGTATTCTGATAAAGTACTTTAAGCCCTTTAATTTGACATATTATAGATGAACTTATTAGGTCAAGTAGAAGCAAAGTTATGATGTGTAATGTACCAGAAAAATACTTAAATAGGCTGTTTGTCTCACAGTTACGGCAGGAGTTTTGGCCGGAGTAGCAGCGAGCTGCCAAGAAACCAATATGGCAAACTATATCTCCATACATAAAAAGTGAAATATCTCTAAAACCACACCACATACAAACAAACTGTTTGGCACACAAACAGATAACACATGTAACAAACAGATTATATTAAATTTATGTGGGGGGGGGGGGGCATTTACCGATTATCACAGCAGAGTACTGAAAGTTGGGTATGGCAAACTACAACAACCGAAAATCTCCATACAGAAAAAGTGAAATATCTCGAAAATCGCACCACATACAAACAAATCGCTTGGCACACGAACATATAGCATGCTTAACAAACAGGTTATATTAAATTTATATGGGGGATATTTACAAATTAGGGTGGCCGAGCACTGAAAGTTGGGTGACTTTTGAGTTACTTTCTCAGCTCAACTGGCACATATTTCTTCCTAGAAAAATACTTACTCAACTGTTGGTATTGTAAACATTCAAATTTCCTTTCAAGAAGTGTACTGTGTTTACATAAAACACAAGAAAAACAGTGTTTCCTAGAGGTTGTTAATACGGTGCACAGTCAACTTTTTGCTACGATGCGAGGCTTGGGGACCCGTTCACGTGGATTTGCAAGTCTCTATATATGGCTATGCTTATGCAGTCTCACTCTCAGTATGGTAGTTGTAGATAGACGATGTGGGTATTGTGATCATCAGTATGTTTAGTGCTCTTCGTTTTGAAATTGGCCCCAGTACTAGACTAACTACTGGTGCAAATTGTGATTGTACTTTCAAAAGAAATACTTTCTATTCATATGCTGTGCATAAGACCCGTAGTTGGGTACCCTCTCTAAGATAAAATTTCAACAGGGTCCAATCATTCAAAATATAACTCCAGTGCTTCAGAAACAATATGCTTTTAGGATTTTTGTAATATTCCAACATTTGAGTGAGATATGTGCATTTGAAAGTTTGTTACTCTCAGATCTTCTGTATTATCTAATACATTGGAGAAGTGTGTTATTAAGGAGTTTAACTTTCAAATGCATATAATATCTCACTCAAATTTTGTAATATTTAAACAATTCAAAAAGCATATTGCTCTTGATTCTTTTGAGTTTCTACTGAAATTACAATTTGAATGTTTGGACCACATTGGGCATTTAAGGAGGGTACCTACATTAGAAAGTCCAAACCTTTCAAATGCATATATCTCACTCAAGTTGTGGAATATTTTTAAAATTCAAAAAGCATGTTGCTTTTGAATCATTAGAGCTTCCAGTGAAATTATAATTGTAATGCTTGGACCCCTTTGAAAATTGATGATGGAGGGTACTTACCATTGAAAATATTGATGGAAATGACTCTAAAAACTATGAAAATCACTATAAACGTACAATTCCGTGCCTGGCTATACATTCGCGGGTGATGTATTTATTTTGTATTCGTTTTTAAGAAGGAAAAATGCTAAAGATTTGTGTTCTTGGAGTTAATATGGCCTTTGTTGGCTCTGAATTCCGCATTCAAAGGACTCTGCTGCAGATGTGGTCACACAAATGTTGCAATTTTAACCAGACATGCATGGATGCGGTGCTTTTCTCATCAATCAACTAACTGACTGGCAAAGCTTATACCCGGTCACTAAGCATTGCGATATATATTATTTGATATTCCTAGTTTTTAGTCAGCTGACCATCATATTCATAGTTTAGGATTACCCACCACCTTCTAAAATATATTAAAGTTGCAGGTCACTGGTTTTGAGTTTCAGTTTTATCTCTTTAAAAAATAAGAGAGAGAAATATATCAGGTTGGTCAGTATAATCTGCCATAATAGTATAATCTTTATTATAATTAAAGGATTAACTTTTCCAGATGTTTCAAATGAAAACATGCAACATTAATTTTGGCATGCATGTCGAAACGCTGGATGCTATATTATATATATGTTCTATTAAAATAACCCAGTATTCCCTTTAAGTTCAATGCAGTAAACATTGCATCGATATCTAATGCCCGGTACACACCTACCGTTTACGATCGTTTTTGCGCACCCACCTACCGTATACGATCTAAAAAACTGCCCAAAAGTCATGAGGTGTGCACTCCCCTAGCACACCTACCGATGGCGATTCACGACTAAAAACTCATTTTTAGGGCAAAAACGGTAGGTGTGTACTACCATTACGATTGCGATTCCTGATTCGAAAAATGAATCGGCCCGATTTCAGTTTTAAGCGGATCGGGAGTTTTAGTGCGCGAATCCTATACGGTATGTGTGTACCTAGCATAAGTTAGATATTGTGTGATCAAATTTAGGTAAGTGTGTTTGGTTCAGAAAATTTGATACTTCCTAGGGTTATGCAGCTTTAAATTATACAAATATAGCCCCTTTTTTGTCGCTGCACTAATGCTAGGTACACACATACCGTATAGGATTCGCGCACTAAAACTCCCGATCCGCTTAAAACTGAAATCGGGCCGATTCATTTTTCGAATCGGGAATCGCAATCGTAATGGTAGTACACACCTACCGTTTTTGCCATAAAAATGAGTTTTTAGTCGTGAATCGCAATCGGTAGGTGTGCTAGGGGAGTGCACACCTGATGACTTTTGGGCAGTTTTAGATCGTATACGATAGGTGGGTGCGCAAAAACGATCATAAACGGTAGGTGTGTACCGGGCATAAGACAGCACATTGTCGACCTGGTTCCGAATTAGGGTGAGAAGATTATATGGTCCCCCCCTCTCCCCGCCGCCATCTCAGCACACATGCATGTTAAATACCCCCCCCCCTCTCCCCGCCCCCACCTCAGCACACATGCATGTTAAATACGTGGATAGCAAACTTCCAAATAAGCCTTGGAAGAATAATCAATAAGGACTACAATTTAACCAAATATATATATCTCTTCATTACATGCGCCAAGTAACAAAGAAATACCTATTAGTAGGTCTTCGAAAATTATTTAAAAAGTCAGATCTAGAGTTTTAGTTTGAACTTCATTCACAAACCTAAGGTGTTGCAGTGATAGAAATAAGCACTAAAATAATCACTGGGTCTGACTTTAACTTGTCCGTCTGGATTTACACTTGTCACGGACACTGTTGTAATTGGGCTCATGTGTTTGCTGTTGAAACTGGCAGATTTAATTAGGTCCTGCCGTGTTGGGCCGCCAGGTGGCGCGTCCACTGAACGCGCCCACCCAAACCCGTGCGTCGCATATTAAAAGGCGTTTGTGACATCCGTGTCAGGAAGGTCAAGGTCACGACACTGGTTAAGGCTGATATATTGTTGCGCATCCACCGACCTGACTAAGCAATATAATCTAAACCGGGCGCGGTGGCAGAATCGGTAAAGCGCCGGCCTCGCGTGCGGGAGATCAGGAGTTTGGTTCCCGGTCGAGTCAAACCAATGACTTATAACATTGATACTTGTCGCTTCCGAGCTGGCGCTCGGCATTAATAAGATAGGATATGGACCAGTTAGCTCAGTGTCAGGATAATGTGAGTGAGTGGGATATCGGGTCATGGTGCCAGATGAGCAGCACCATAAAGTCATCATGGGTGTGCAATGTCACAAGTCAGTACCCGTCCTTATATGACCTTAGATGTTGCCAGGACGTAAAACGCCACCAAGCAACCGATGTGGTTTCAGAGGCTTAGCCCCACCGTAGTGCTGCTGTGCAGCGCATACTAATTAATCTAACCATTCACATTCCCAGAGCCAAATTTAGCCCCTTTTATTGTAATGCTCCTTTAATTCTCACAGTAGTTTTAATTTGCATAATATTATTATTTTACGTTTTTGCAATTTATTTTTTAGATAAATATATTATGTTGATCATTATTATCCACTTTACTTTAGTGTGAATTGACTTTTATTTCGAAGGGTTAACATTGGAGATGTATGTCATAAATGTGTGTGTGCACACTGAAATGCGTCAACAGTGACACTGACAGATTCTATTAAATTGACTTGGTTATTCCCTTTTATGCTGCATTTAACTTTTATGCTGCATTTAACTTTTATTTCAAAGTGCTCACATTGCATATGTATGTAATTATTTTTGGTGTGCACACCAAATTCAACAGTGACAGGTTTAATATCCGCTTCTGCGCAACAACTAATACTTACTAAATGCACCAGCATCTAAGTTGGATATGTCGGATCGAATCTAGGTATGTGTTTTGGTTCACAAAATGTATTTTAATATTTTGATATATTATTCTGATAGATTTTATGCACTGAGACCAACACGAACAAACCAAAGCACTTAAAAGTTACAGCATAACTAAGTCAGTAGCATGAAGATATATAATCTATTTCTATTGTTTCTTTATTATATAAAGCTCATAGGATTGCCAACCAGGTAGTGGATGATTAGATTAGATTAGAGTGTCTGAGCTGTATGCTGAGGCCAAATCAGAGACTCCACCATCATGATCATCGCGTAGTGGGCCCTGGTGGTGGAGTACATGTAATACATGTGTTGTGGATGCTCTGTTCAGTTTAGCCATGTGCAGCAATGCATTTGAATCTGCTGGTGTTCGCTGGGTGTATTCTGGAATCTGAGGTTCATCTGGTATTGATGTTAACACCTTGTGAAGCTGCTGTTTGTAAACCTTTCCTTGTTTTCTAATGTAATTGCTGTTATCTTTTGCTGAGTGAAACATTGCTGTGTTTACTTCGTGATAACAGAAGAGCCTTGTACATTTTTGTGTGGGTGGGTGGGTGGGGATCAATGCTACTGGTTCACTAGTCGTGACATTGCCCGGGGAGGTCTGCAATCAGCTTTATTATCCCCGTGACTTGTCCAGTATGTCATTCACATAATATCCAGGTTTCTGCTACAGTATATGACAACAATGTTTTCTGATTCTAGTATTAAAGTTGCATAGTCCGATGGTTTTGAGTTTCTGACATATTTCTGAGATAAGTATATTTAATTGATCATTATAATCTACCTCACTTTACTTTGAAGTAACTTTTAATTGAAATGGCTACCTTTTGGGATATTTGAAATTCAAACATGTGAAAATAACTTTGGCAAGCACGCCAAAACTCTGATACCATAGGCTTCTGCAGTAACAGGTTCTATTAAATCGACTCAGTGATCCCTTCTATGTGGCAACAAATACTTAATAAGTGTATCAGTATCTAAGTTAGATATGTAGAATCAAATCTAGATAATTGTTTTGATTTTGAAAATTTGATGCTTCATCGGACTATGCAGATTTAAATTCAAGGTAATAAATGATAATCATCAATGTCGATCATACTCACTGAGCATGATCGACATTGATGATTAACTCAGTGGACCCATATGCAGTTTGGGCTTTTTTCCGTTCCAACCAGTGGTCCACAACTGGTTCATCAAAGGCTGTGGTATGTGCTGTCCTGTCTGTGGGAAAGTGCATATAAAAGATCCCTTTGCTTATCGGAAAGAGTAGCCTATGTGGCGGCAGTGGGTTTCCTTCAAAGAAATATGTCAAAATGACCATATGTTTGACGTCCAATAGCCGATGATACAAAAATCAATGTGCTCTAGAGGCGTTGTTAAATAAAACAAGGAAGAGTGGTTTTCTGCGTATGCTGGTGCCGTGAATGCCTGGCCAGTTACCGGATCCTGGAGCGGTCGGTGGGGCGGGTAGCCGAGTCCCACTGTGAGCCTGACTAGTGTTTTGTGTTGTGTCATGTAGTCGGTGTGAGGCTGACACACTCGGGTTGGGCCCTGCTTGCAGCCCGCCGCATTGTCACCGCCTTGTCGCCACCTGGCGGCCGCTGCTGCTAGTGACTCCTCCCCCGCCCCCTGTCACTAGCACATCGCTGTCAGTAACACATCGCTGTCACACACTGACCCCCCAACTCTCACCGTCACTATCTGCACTGCATGTCTTCCTAACAGATCGCTGTCACATACTGACCCCCAACAGTCACCATCGTTCTGAACACATCACTGTTGCTTTCTGTGCAGCACATGTTACTAACACATCACTGTCACACACTGACCCCCAACAGTCACCGTCACTATCTGCACAGCACATGTTACTAACACATCACTGTCACACACTGACCCACAACAGTCACCATCACTATCTGCACAGCACATGTTCCTAACACATCGCTATCACACACTGACCCACAACACTCACCATCACTATCTGCACAGCACATGTTACTAACACATCGCTGTCACACACTGACCCCCAACAGTCACCGTCACGATCTGAACAGCACATGTTACTAACACATCGTTCTCACACACTGACCCACAACAGTCACCATCACTATCTGCACAGCACATGTTACTAACACATCGCTGTCACACACTGACCCACAACAGTCACCATCACTATCTGCACAGCACATGTTACTAACACATCGCTGTCACACACTGATCCCCAACAGTCACCGTCACTATCTGCACAGCACATGTTACTAACACATCGCTGTCACACTGACCCACAACAGTCACCATCGCTGTCTGCACAGCACATGTTACTAACACATCGCTGTCACACTGACCCACAACAGTCACCATCGCTGTCTGCACAGCACATGTTTAACAATCGGTCACACCTGACCCCCCCCCCCCCCCCCAACAGTCACCATCGCTGTCTGCACAGCACATGTTCTGAACACATCACTGTCACACACTGACCCCCAACAGTCACCCTCACTATCTGCACAGCACATGTTACTAACACATCGCTGTCACACTGACCGCCCAACAGTCACCATCGCTATCTGCACAGCACATGTTCTGAACACATCGCTGTCACATACTGACCCCCAATAGTCACCGTCGCTATCTGCGCAGCATATGTTACTAACACATCGCTGTCACACACTGACCCCCAATAGTCACCGTCGCTATCTGCGCAGCACGTGTTCCTAACACATTGCTGTCACACACTGTCCCCTACTGTGAGCCTGACTATTGTTTTGTGTTGTGTGATGTAGTCGGACATACTCACGAGCAGCAGTAGCGCAGCGGCCGCCAGGTGGCGACGAGGCGGTGACAATGTAGCGGGCTGCAAGCAGAGCCCAGCCCAGCACATTATTGAATATATATATATTTTACCTCGGTACTACCCTCTAGCTAGTCATAGTCCCGGGAGAAGGAAGCACATCCGGGTCCAGCAATTAGCATAATCTCACAATGGGAGGACGTTTTTTTAGTAGCTACCCTACCACGACTATTGCGTTGGCTTGTGCCGAAACGAAAACATGTTTAGTATCCATAGAATTGTGAGATCATTTTTAATCCTATTAAGTATGTAAAAGATTGCTGGACCCGGATGTGCTTCTTTCTCCCTGACCCACGACTATCCGAGGCTAGTACCTCGGGAAAACAACAGTTATCCATCATCTGTACGAGCTAAGACTCGTATAACTATACTATATATATATATGTGTTTATTTACTATTATGTATATATGGGTCGTTCTCAGAAACTGTGGACCACTTGAGGTAGTCTACTAGAAATGCATATTTCAAAGAAACCCTTTATTGGGTGTAATATTTAGATTTCATCAGTTAGCAAATAATGTGGGAGATAGTTTAGATCAAAAGTAAATGTTAATATTGTGTATTATGTATCTTATTGGGATGGATGTAGCTAAATACATAGAAAATTACATCACTAATTTGTGACATGTGTTGTGTGTTTTGTTGGTTTTTTTGGTTTTGTTTTTGTTGGTTTTTTTTTTTTGTGTTTTTTGGGTTTGTTTTGTTTTTGTTTGTTGTTTGGTGTGTGGTTTTTTTTTTGGGTTTGGTGTGTTTGTTGTTTGTTTGGGTTTGTGTTTGTTGTTTTTTGTTTGTTTTCTTTTTTTTGGTGGGTTTTTTTTTTTGTTTTGGTGGTGTGTGTTTGTTTTTGTGTGGTTTTGTTTTGGGTAGATTGGTTTCCATGCTATACTGCTATTTATTGGGTGTGAGCATCATTTGACCTACTTAAAATGCCAGAATATGTTTATTTTCAATTATTCAGATGCAAAAGGACATACACATTGAGGAACTTGCTTATAGGACTTTGGCAGCATTTTGATTTTCTGGTACTGATGTCACACTATTGGTACACAACTTCTGAGAACGACCCATATATAATACAATGCATGCTCTAATGACCACACATGGGATCACTGCACGTGGCGTCTTTTATTATGGTTTGATTTGAGTTTGATTTAATCACAAACATGTAGTAAGGTGACTCTATGGCTTCCCCGGGATGATCTGCCAGCCGAGCAACCAATGTTCAATGTTATGTATTGAATTATTTATTTACTAAATACATGTGTGCATATTTATTATTTTATTATATAAAATATACTCTGCTGCTGACCACGTTATAGATAAATACACATTGTGTCCTCTTTATTTATTTATTCTTTTATTCATTTATTCATTCATTCATTCTTTTTAAAGATTTATTTATTTAAACTGCATAGTCCGATTAAAGCATAATCATTTCAAAGTGAAAACACATACCTAGATTTGCTCCTACATGTACTTAAATACTGGCATTTGTCACTGCATAGAGGGGATACTAAGCCAATCTAATAGAACCTGTTTCTGTTGAAGCCAGACTGGTGTCAGAATGTTGGTGTGCTTGCCAAAATTATTTTGGCATGTTTGAGCTTGGCAAAATTAATTGCGCATGTTTTCACTTCAAATACCTCCAAAGTTAGCTGTTAAATATAAAAGTTAATTCAAACTATAGTAAATTAGGTAATAATTAAATCTCATGTATTTAGACCAAACTCTAAACCATCAGACTATGCAACTTTAAATATGTGTGTGTATCTACTATTTATGCGTGGTTATAATACATATATATATAATATATACTCTTCTGATTACGTCATAGGTCACTGTATCTTATCTGAGTCCTTATTATTGGTTGATTGATTGATTATTGAATATGTATATATGTGCATCGGAATAGAGCCACCATGTCCAATATCCGCTGGCGGGCGGATACACTCCATATATTATATGGTCCACGTGAAGAACCTTTAGTTTTTTAAGTAACTAATTTATTCATCTGAATAGATTTCTCAGGCATAGGTCTTTTCTGGATTAGTCCGGGTTTCCAGACTTGTTATGGGGGGGAAGGGGGAGGGGGGGGGGGGGTCAACCCTTGAGATTCGTGCAGATCCGTTGAAAAAGCTTTGGGGTTAGCGTTATGGTAAGCAGACTGCGTGAATCGATAATCTATTTTTGTCAAGATTAAATTATTTTATTATTGTTGTTAATATTATTGTTCCACGCTTCGCATGACAAACATTCCAAATATCCGTAAAATTGTTGGACTTTTAATAATTCCAGAGACATGTGTCTGTTTCTTTTCATTGTTTTTTAAGTAACTAATTTATTCATCTGAATTGATTTCTTAGTTTTTTAAGTAACTGGTCTTCCAGCCGTCTTACTTTGCAGGTTTATATATTATTTACTTATAAGCTAGGTATGATATCTAGGATATATGCAAGGGGCTGACTATACGGCATGAGATATTTGATGACTATCTATACAGTAATGGCACTGAGCAACTCCGTTGTTGTTTGTTTTGCATCCTAGTAACATCTAAGGTCATGTCAGGATGGGTACCGACATGTGACAGTGCAAACTCATGGTGACTTTATAGTGCTATCCCACTGGGAGACCAGGCTGCCAGCACCATGACCTGATATCCCACGCAGTCACATTATGCTGACACTGACTGATTGAGCTAACCAGTCCATGCCCTATCCTAATAATGCTGAACACCTGGCCATGAAGTGACTATACATTTTTAAGTCATTGGTTTGACTCGACCAGGGTTCAAACCTGTGGGTATCGAATCCCACGATCTACCAAAACAATAGACGGACACTCAACTCATTCGGCCATCCCATCTGTTCAATATACAAGGTACATAGGTGGCTGACTACACCGCACAGATACTTGATGACTATCTAGTAATGGCACTGAGCAAGTCGGTATTCGCCAGGCAATCCACTAGGCGGTAATAGCAAGACAGCAGTTGAGCAATCATACTCACATCTTATATAAGTCTAGATTACAGGTGCACAGCAGCCAGCACTCCTATACAGGCTCAGCGAATGCAGCAATCAAATCAAGCCGTCTATACACCTATCAACATGCAGAAAAAGACCGTTCATGACTATTATATAACTTTGACATCACTTGTCCTGTGGCCATATATATATATGTATATTTTACCTCGGTACTAAGCCTCTGGCTACTCGTGGTTGAGGGAGAAGGAAGCAACATCCGGGTACAGCAATTCGCATATTCCGCTCATAACGGCAGGACGTTGCGAGCAGTTCAGCAGTTTTTACCAAGTAATACCAAAGATACCAGAGTAAATACAGGTCAAGAAACTTACATGGAGTGATAAGAATGCATATAGCACACACCGTTGTTCTTTTTGTGTTGCTAAGTATCATGTTAACATAGTTATTCATGAGATTGTATTCATTATCCGGTGCAGTAGATTTTTTGGGAGCACCTCCATTTTTTGTGCCGTCCGTTGCCGAACGGAGAGATGTTTGGCTGGGGCCAATTCATCGTTAAGATTAGTTTTAGGGAATATTAATAGATAAGTTGGATGCTGCTGGGAAATTAAACCCCAGTAAACTAATAAAGTAAAAGTAGTGCTGGGCGTGTTCACACTATGCGCTTGTTGGCTCGCCCTACATGGGATGGTCCTAGTGCACACCGGGGACAGGCCGACAGCTAATTCAGGCATTTAGCTGCGTGACGGCTTTATGTGTGGGGCCCGTCGCACCAACTGTCAACTGCTGTCCGATGTGGCGGCGGCCACTTATTAAACCGTACTCTGGTGATCCTCCTCCAGCCTGCTCTACTCAGGGTTAAGATGCTCCCTGAATAGGGTCAGGGGTCAGAGGTCAGGTGTAGCAAATGGGAGATGGGGAGGGAGAGGTTTTGGCGGAACGGATCGATGAAAAGTTAGGAAACTGATGGGATTGGTAATATTGTTGGGTGGCTTACCAACAAGTAGGGCCTAACCTTCTATTTTGGTCAATTTCTATTCTTCGGCGCTGGTTTCAGTCCTAGCTTGCTTACATGTAATATATTTAGCGGGTTGGTAGTTCATGGGTATGTGTTTTTAATGCAGTGGTTAGGTGTCGGTAGCATGGTGAGTTTTAATAGCACTGTGATATCGAGCGCGGTGGCCGAATCGGTAGAGCGCAGGCCTCGAGTACAGGAGTTCGGTTCCCGGTCGAATCAAACAAAATGACTTACAAAATTAATACTTGTCGCCAGCTGCTTGTCGCTTCCTAGCCAGGCGCTCGACATTAATGGCATATGGCAAGAACTGGTTAGCTCAGTGTCAGGATAATGTGACTGAGTGGGATATCAGGTCATGGTGCCAGTGGCCTGATTTTCCAGTCGGGCAGCACTAAAAAGTCACCATGGGTGTGCACTGTCACAAGTCAGTACCCGTCCTGATATGACCTTAGATGGTGCCAGGACGTAAAACTCCAACAACCAACCATGATAGCACTGTGAAGTGTTAGTGGCACATGAAATATTGGTAGTATAGTGATGAAGTGTTGGTGGCACTGTAGGGATATATTAGTAATGACGTTAGTAGCGTAGTGGGGGAGTGTTGGCAGGGGATAGAGTGTTAGTAGATGAAGTGTCGTAAATGTGTGAAGTGGTGGTCGTTGAAGTGTGAGTGGTGAAGTGGTGGTGGTTGAAGTGTGAATTTAGTATGTGAAGTGTCGTAAATGTTAGAAGTGGTGGTAGTTGAAGTGTGAATTTAGTAGATGAAGTGTCGTAAATGTGTGAATGGTGGTAGTTGAAGTGTGAATTTAGTAGATGAAGTGTCATAAATGTGTGAAGTGGTGGTGGTTGAAGTGTGAATTTAGTAGGTGAAGTGTCATAAATGTGTGAAGTGGTGGTAGTTGAAGTGTGAATTTAGTAGGTGAAGTGTCATAAATGTGTGAAGTGGTGGTAGTTGAAGTGTGAATTTAGTAGGTGAAGTGTCATAATGTGTGAAGTGGTGGTGTTGAAGTGTGAATTTAGTAGGTGAAGTGTCATAAATGTGTGAAGTGGTGGTAGTTGAAGTGTGAATTTAGTAGGTGAAGTGTCATAGATGTGTGAAGTGGTGGTGGTTGAAGTGTGAATTTAGTAGGTGAAGTGTCATAAATGTGTGAAGTGGTGGTAGTTGAAGTGTGAATTTAGTAGGTGAAGTGTCATAAATGTGTGAAGTGGTGGTAGTTGAAGTGTGAATTTAGTAGGTGAAGTGTCATAAATGTGTGAAGTGGTGGTAGTTGAAGTGTGAATTTAGTAGGTGAAGTGTCATAAATGTGTGAAGTGGTGGTGGTTGAAGTGTGAATTTAGTAGGTGAAGTGTCATAGATGTGTGAAGTGGTGGTAGTTGAAGTGTGAATTTAGTAGGTGAAGTGTCATAAATGTGTGAAGTGGTGGTAGTTGAAGTGTGAATTTAGTAGGTGAAGTGTCATAAATGTGTGAAGTGGTGGTGGTTGAAGTGTGAATTTAGTAGGTGAAGTGTCATAAATGTGTGATGTGTTGGTAGTTGAAGTGTGAATTTAGTATGTGAAGTGTCATAAATGTGTGAAGTGGTGGTAGTTGAAGTGTGAATTTAGTAGGTAGGTGAAGTGTCATAAATGTGTGATGTGTTGGTAGTTGAAGTGTGAATTTAGTAGGTGAAGTGTCATAGATGTGTGAAGTGGTGGTGGTTGAAGTGTGAATTTAGTAGGTGAAGTGTCATAAATGTGTGATGTGTTGGTAGTTGAAGTGTGAATTTAGTAGGTGAAGTGTCATAAATGTGTGAAGTGGTGGTAGTTGAAGTGTGAATTTAGTAGGTGAAGTGTTGTAAATGTGTGATGTGTTGGTAGTTGAAGTGTGAATTTAGTAGGTGAAGTGTCATAAATGTGTGAAGTGGTGGTAGTTGAAGTGTGAATTTAGTAGAGTGGTGGTTGAAGTGTGAATTTAGTAGATGAAGTGTCATAAATGTGTGAAGTGGTGGTAGTTGAAGTGTGAATTTAGTAGATGAAGTGTCATAAATGTGTGAAGTGGTGGTAGTTGAAGTGTGAATTTAGTAGGTGAAGTGTCATAAATGTGTGAAGTGGTGGTAGTTGAAGTGTGAATTTAGTAGGTGAAGTGTCATAAATGTGTGATGTGTTGGTAGTTGAAGTGTGAATTTAGTAGATGAAGTGTCATAAATGTGTGAAGTGGTGGTGGTTGAAGTGTGAATTTAGTAGGTGAAGTGTCGTAAATGTGTGATGTGTTGGTAGTTGAAGTGTGAATTTAGTAGGTGAAGTGTCATAAATGTGTGAAGTGGTGGTAGTTGAAGTGTGAATTTAGTAGGTGAAGTGTAGTAAATGTGTGAATGGTGGTAGTTGAAGTGTGAATTTAGTAGGTGAAGTGTAGTAAATGTGTGGATGGTCGTAGTTGAAGTGTGAATTTAGTAGATGAAGTGTCATAAATGTGTGAAGTGGTGGTGGTTGAAGTGTGAATTTAGTAGGTGAAGTGTCATAATGTGTGGTGGTGGTGTGAAGTGTGAATTTAGTAGTGAAGTGTATAAATGTGTGATCATAAATGTGTGAAGTGGTGGTAGTTGAGTGTGAATTTAGTAGTGAGTCATAAATTGTGGAATGGTGTGTTGAAGTGTGATTGTGTGAAGTGTTGGTGGTTGAAGTGTGAATTTAGTAGGTGAAGTGTCATAAATGTGTGAAGTGGTGGTAGTTGAAGTGTGAATTTAGTAGGTGAAGTGTCATACATGTGTGAATGGTGGTAGTTGAAGTGTGAATTTAGTAGGTGAAGTGTCATAGATGTGTGATGTGTTGGTAGTTGAAGTGTGAATTTAGTAGGTGAAGTGTCATAGATGTGTGAAGTGGTGGTGGTTGAAGTGCGAATTTAGTAGGTGAAGTGTAGTAAATGTGTGATGTGTTGGTCGTTGAAGTGCGAATTTAGTAGGTGAAGTGTCATAAATGTGTGAAGTGGTGGTAGTTGAAGTGTGAATTTAGTAGGTGAAGTGTCATAAATGTGCGATGTGTTGGTAGTTGAAGTGTGAATTTAGTATGTGAAGTGTCATAAATGTGTGGATGGTCGTAGTTGAAGTGTGAATTTAGTAGATGAAGTGTAGTAAATGTGTGATGTGTTGGTAGTTGAAGTGTGAATTTAGTATGTGAAGTGTAGTAAATGTGTGGATGGTGGTAGTTGAAGTGTGAATTTAGTAGATGACGTGTCATAAATGTTAGAAGTGGTGGTAGTTGAAGTGTGAATTTAGTAGATGAAGTGTCGTAAATGTTAGAAGTGGTGGTGGTTGAAGTGTGAATTTAGTAGATGAAGTGTCGTAAATGTTAGAAGTGGTGGTGGTTGAAGTGTGAATTTAGTAGTTGAAGTGTCGTAAATGTGTGAAGTGGTGGTGGTTGAAGTGTGAATTTAGTATGTGAAGAGTCATAAATGTGTGAAGTGGTGGTAGTTGAAGTGTGAATTTAGTAGATGAAGTGTCATAAATGTGTGAAGTGGTGGTGGTTGAAGTGTGAATTTAGTAGATGAAGTGTCGTAAATGTGTGAAGTGGTGGTGGTTGAAGTGTGAATTTAGTAGGTGAAGTGTTGTAAATGTGTGAAGTGGCAGCGGTTGAGGTGTGAATTTAGTAGATGAAGTGTCGTAATTGTGTTGATGGTGGTAGTTGAAGTGTGAATTTAGTAGGTGAAGTGTCATAGATGTGTGAAGTGGTGGTGGTTGAAGTGTGAGTCACACAGTGGTGAAGTGGTGGTAGTTGAAGTGTGAATTTAGTAGATGAAGTGTCATAAATGTGTGACGTGTTGGTGGTTGAAGTGTGAGTAACACAATGGTGAAGTGGTGGTAGTTGAAGTGTGAATTTAGTGTCGTAAATGTGTGAAGTGGTGATGGTTGAAGTGTGAGTAGCACAATGGTGAATGGTGGTAGTTGAAGTGTGAATTTAGTAGATGAAGTGTCATAAATGTGTTAATGGTGGTAGTTGAAGTGTCAATTTAGTAGATGAAGTGTCATATATGTGTGAAGTGGTGGTGGTTGAAGTGTGAATTTAGTAGATGAAGTGTCGTAACTGTGTGAAGTGGTGGTGGTTGAAGTGTGAGTAGCACAGTGGTGAAGTTGTGGTAGTTGAAGTGTGAATTTAGTGTCGTAAATGTGTGAAGTGGTGGTGGTTGAAGGGTGAGTAGCACGGGTGAAGTGATGGTAGTTGAAGTGTGAATTTAGTGTCATAAATGTGTGAAGTGGGGATGGTTGAAGTGTGAGTAGCACAATGGTGAATGGGGGTAGTTGAAGTGTGAATTTAGGAGATGAAGTGTCATAAATGTGTGAATGGTGGTAGTTGAAGTGTGAATTTAGTAGATGAAGTGTCATAGATGTGTGAAGTGGTGGTGGTTCAAGTGTGAATTTAGTAGATGAAGTGTCGTAGCTGTGTGAAGTGGTGGTGTTGAAGTGTGAGTAGCACAGTGGTGAAGTGGTAGTTGAAGTGTGAATTTAGTGTCATAAATGTGTGAAGTGGTGGTGGTTGAAGTGTGAGTAGCACAATGGTGAAGTGGTGGTAGTTGAAGTGTGAATTTAGTGTCGTAAATGTGTGAAGTGGTGATGGTTGAAGTGTGAGTAGCACAATGGTGAATGGTGGTAGTTGAAGTGTGAATTTAGTAGATGAAGTGTCATAAATGTGTGAATGGTGGTAGTTGAAGTGTGAATTTAGTAGATGAAGTGTCATAGATGTGTGAAGTGGTGGTGGTTGAAGTGTGAATTTAGTAGATGAAGTGTCGTAACTGTGTGAAGTGGTGGTGGTTGAAGTGTGAGTAGCACAGTGGTGAAGTGGTAGTTGAAGTGTGAATTTAGTGTCATAAATGTGTGAAGTGGTGGTGGTTGAAGTGTGAGTAGCATGGTGGTGAAGTGGTGGTAGTTGAAGTGTGAATTTTGTGTCGTAAATGTGTGAAGTGGTGATGGTTGAAGTGTGAGTAGCACAATGGTGAATGGTGGTAGTTGAAGTGTGAATTTAGTAGATGAAGTGTCATAAATGTGTGAATGGTGGTAGTTGAAGTGTGAATTTAGTAGATGAAGTGTCATAGATGTGTGAAGTGGTGGTGGTTGAAGTGTGAATTTAGTAGATGAAGTGTCGTAACTGTGTGAAGTGGTGTGGTTGAAGTGTGAGTAGCACAGTGGTGAATGGTGTAGTTGAAGTGTGAATTTAGTGTCGTAAATGTGTAAGTGGTGATGGTTGAAGTGTGAGTAACACAATGTGAAGTGGTGGTAGTTGAAGTGTGAATTTAGTGTCGAATTGTGAAGTGTGATGGTTGAAGTGTGTGTGGTGAATGGTGGTAGTTGAAGTGTGAATTTAGTAGTGAAGTGTAGTAATTGGATGGTCGTAGTTGAAGTGTGAATTTAGTAGATGAAGTGTCATAAATGTGTGAAGTGGTGGTGGTTGAAGTGTGAATTTAGTAGGTGAAGTGTCATAAATGTGTGATGTGTTGGTAGTTGAAGTGTGAATTTAGTATGTGAAGTGTCATAAATGTGTGGATGGTCGTAGTTGAAGTGTGAATTTAGTAGATGAAGTGTAGTAAATGTGTGATGTGTTGGTAGTTGAAGTGTGAATTTAGTATGTGAAGTGTAGTAAATGTGTGGATGGTGGTAGATGAAGTGTGAATTTGGTAGATGAAGTGTCATAAATGTTAGAAGTGGTGGTAGTTGAAGTGTGAATTTAGTAGATGAAGTGTCGTAAATGTTAGAAGTGGTGGTAGTTGAAGTGTGAATTTAGTAGATGAAGTGTCATAAATGTGTGAAGTGGTGGTGGTTGAAGTGTGAATTTAGAATGTGAAGTGTCTAAATGTGTGAAGTGGTGGTGGTTGAAGTGTGAATTTAGTAGATGAAGTGTCATAAATGTGTGAAGTGGTGGTGGTTGAAGTGTGAATTTAGTATGTGAAGAGTCATAAATGTTTGAAGTGGTGGTAGTTGAAGTGTGAATTTAGTAGATGAAGTGTCGTAAATGTGTGAAGTGGTGGTGGTTGAAGTGTGAATTTAGTAGGTGAAGTGTTGTAAATGTGTGAAGTGGCGGCGGTTGAGGTGTGAATTTAGTAGATGAAGTGTCGTAAGTGTGTTGATGGTGGTAGTTGAAGTGTGAATTTAGTAGGTGAAGTGTCATAGATGTGTGAAGTGGTGGTGGTTGAAGTGTGAGTCACACAGTGGTGAAGTGGTGGTAGTTGAAGTGTGAATTTAGTAGATGAAGTGTCATAAATGTGTGACGTGTTGGTGGTTGAAGTGTGAGTAACACAATGGTGAAGTGGTGGTAGTTGAAGTGTGAATTTAGTGTCGTAAATGTGTGAAGTGGTGATGGTTGAAGTGTGAGTAGCACAATGGTGAATGGTGGTAGTTGAAGTGTGAATTTAGTAGATGAAGTGTCATAAATGTGTTTATGGTGGTAGTTGAAGTGTCAATTTAGTAGATGAAGTGTCATATATGTGTGAAGTGTGTGGTTTGAAGTGTGAATTTAGTAGATGAAGTGTCGTAACTGTGTGAAGTGGTGGTGGTTTGAAGTGTGAGTAGCACAGTGGTGAATGTTGTGGTAGTTGAAGTGTGAATTTAGTGTCGTAAATGTGTGAAGTGGTGTGGTTGAAGGTGAGTAGCACGGGTGAAGTGATGGTAGTTGAAGTGTGAATTTAGGTGGTCATAAATGTGTGAAGTGGGGATGGTTGAAGTGTGAGTAGCACAATGGTGAATGGGGTAGTTGAAGTGTGAATTTAGGAGATGAAGTGTCATAAATTTGTGTGAATGGTGGTAGTTGAAGTGTGAATTTAGTAGATGAAGTGTCATAGATGTGTGAAGTGGTGGTGGTTCAAGTGTGAATTTAGTAGATGAAGTGTCGTAGCTGTGTGAAGTGGTGGTTGAAGTGTGAGTAGCACAGTGGTGAAGTGGTGGTAGTTGAAGTGTGAATTTAGTGTCATAAATGTGTGAAGTGGTGGTGGTTGAAGTGTGAGTAGCATGGTGGTGAAGTGGTGGTAGTTGAAGTGTGAATTTAGTGTCGTAAATGTGTGAAGTGGTGATGGTTGAAGTGTGAGTAGCACAATGGTGAATGGTGGTAGTTGAAGTGTGAATTTAGTAGATGAAGTGTCATAAATGTGTGAATGGTGGTAGTTGAAGTGTGTATTTAGTAGATGAAGTGTCATAGATGTGTGAAGTTGTGGTGGTTGAAGTGTGAATTTAGTAGATGATGTGTCGTAGTTGTGTGAAGTGGTGGTGGTTGAAGTGTGAGTAGCACAGTGGTGAAGTGGTGGTAGTTGAAGTGTGAATTTAGTGTCGTAAATGTGTGAAGTGGTGGTGGTTGAAGTGTGAGTAGCAGGGTGGTGAAGTTGTGTA
>CM059186.1:1582133-1612652 GCA_030323885.1 Branchipolynoe longqiensis | reverse complement strand
GGTACCGGGCGCGGGCCGTTAAAATGGCCGTGTGACACCCTCGCCAAAATGCCGGAGGCACTAAGTAAATCAGCCATGACCGAGTCAGTCAGCAGAGAGGCGGCCTGCTGCTCGCAGCTTCTACGTGAACCTTCTGTTGTGTGATGGATGATGCATGTGAATATAAATAAATCATCCGCGCTGTGTCTCACTGCTAGGTCTATGTCATGTGCAGTCTCTGCTATATCATAATGGCTGCCACACATTCCCTCCGATCTGGCTGTGTTTTATTTAAATGGCTGATATATATAATTAAAGCTAATCCATGTACATTTTGCCAAAATAGTCATTAGATCTTAATGCAATACTTATATCATAGAGAATTAAGTACTTGTATTATATATTGCGTATATTTGTATATAGCTTCATTGCCTAGAGTATAAGATGACTATATAAAATGTGGTGATCGAAACACATGCAGCTGTCATGATGACTTAAATAAAGCTTGCTTTAATTAACAACGCTTCTAGAGCACATTGATTTTTATCATTGGCTATTAGACATCAAACATGTGGTCATTCTGACATATTTCTTTAGGAGGAAAGCCACCTAGGCTACTCTTTCCAATAAGCAGCAAGGGGTCTTTTATATACACTTTCATAGGACAGCACATACCACAGCCTTTTGTAAAAATATACGGATTTTCGGTTAAGAATTATATATTGGCAGAGAGCATTATTAGTCTTGGGCGACGGAGTGGGGACGATGTTATATAAACTAAAAGTAATAATATCCCACTCCCATTATGACATGATATAAGCTGTGTGAAATATATGTTCATATATTATGCCTGAGATTAATGAAGAGATGTTCCTATATAAGAGACAGTACATGATTATTGAAATGTTTCTCTATGCATCCATAAAGAGTGCAATTGGAGAAAAGACCATCTTGACAGAGATCTATTGTAACTGTATAGCTACCTGCCCCACCCCCCCTTCCTGGACCACTGGGCAGGTCCACCAGCCTAATTTGCATATACACACAGGGCACCACCTGCAGCTGGGTTGAGTGACAGCCACCCCTACTGGGGGAGGGTGCCACCCACCCTGACTGTGGAGGTGCCTGATTGGCTGGCTGTGGACTGCCCAGTCACCTGCATCCCATTGGCCCTCTGACCACACTAGCCTCAAACCAAGATCTTAATTCTAGACTCTGCTTCAGACCCCCTGGAGAGAGATCACTCTACTCCTGGCTCTTGAGTGAGACACACCTACTCTTGAGCAGGAACCCCAAACACTCTGTCTGATGCTATCAAAATTCATCTATTCCAATTGAGTGTGTGCACAGCCATAGGACTCCTGTCCCATGGGATGTAGGCACTGCTTTCTATACAGGCTAAAGTAGTAATGAGATATTGTGTGGCTAGAAGGCAAGGGGTGTGGATGATAGGTCACTGGTAGGTGGACAGGAGTTGGTGTTAGTAAAGCACAACTTCTCCACTGTTTATCTGTGTCTTGTCTTCATTCTTCCTTAGCATTGGTTAATGAGTTGATAGATAAGTGATATGAAGGGGAGAGTTTCTGTAGTATTATCTGGTGTCCCAAACGTGGCCGGGCATTCAGAAATATTATACTTTGATGAACCAGTTGTGGACCACTGGTTGGAACTGAAAATAGCCCAAATTGCAAATGGGTCCACTGAGCAGGATCAATAGGATGACATACACGTTCACAGGTGGACACTCTACCGCCTGAGTTATGTCCCACTTCGTTGGTGACTAAAGCTAGCATTCCTTACACGCGGTATGCGGCATGCGAATGCGGCATGCGAATGCGGCAACTGAATCGGTCCCTGTAGCCATCGGTGCAGCATGCGAATGCGAATGCTGCTGCGTTTGCCATAGAAACCAATACTGTTCCTTCACTGTTCCTTCACAAATTTGGAGGAAAAACCCCAACAAATGTTGGGGGTAGGCATATATCTACGCCGCATATACGACATTTGCATGCCGCATGCCGCATACCGCGTATAAGGAATCTTAACTTTAAGATATATGGATCAGTTTTGTTTGTTATCTATGTAGGTGACACAGGGTGCCTTATAGATATAAACAAGTCAACTAGACTGTCATTTCTCACAGTTATCTACCATATATCACTGCTATCTGGCGTGTAACCGCTGTTTATCTAGTCTATTTCCTTGTGAGCGCCATGGCTCTAGATGACTTGAGAGCGCGGGTCAAATAAATATGTGTGAAAACTCCCAATTTCAGAAAATATCAGAAACTCAAAAATATCGGACTGTAACTTTAATCAACTAATGTAAAAAGAAATATTTTTAAAAGTGGCCGACCCAGATAAAATTTCCTGCGTTGGTATACTTTATGTTGTATATGATTGATATATATAATTTATTTATAAGCTATGTATGTGCTCGCCGATAGCCACATCTATTTTACCCCTGTTGGGTCCCCACCCTTCGGCTAGAGAGGGAGGCGAACACTTCTGGTTGCTGCGATTAGCATACCCCGCTCACGGAGGACGGGCCGATGTGGGCAGTTTGACCCACAAATTAATGCCTGCTCCGTCCCCGGGGGCTGTGTAAACGCGGTTAGCCTGGCCCGCCATGTCGCAATACTGGCGCCTGCCTGTGGACGGTCGGCCGCCCCTACTCCGTAGGGATGCGTGTTTTCAGAATGACCACCAAGGTGCTGCTACCTCACGACCCGACATATATATATATATATATATATATATATGCTTATATATATATATATATATATATAATATTTATATATATATATATATATTTATTAGAGATTGGGGAGGGGAGTAGCTAGTTCCCGCCGGTACCCAGCATGTAGGCCTACGTACCACGTGTGTGTTAGGCTCAGATTCTATTAGTGCGATGTGCGACATGCGACGTGCGTCATGTGTAAGGGAGGTGTGTCATGGCATTGAGGTGCATCGATCATCTGTAACCGACGTGCGTCATGCGATGTGCCACGTGTGTCATGTGTAAAGGCCCTGTCACACTACGACGTAACGACGTCAACGTAGGGAGAACGTGAAAAACGTTGAACTTCTCGGCGTAGTATGCAAATTTGGGCACAAGTTGAACGTGGATGCAGCGTAGTGGACGAGAGCGTAACATCGGTAAAGCGTAGTGATACCGTCATTCAACGAGAGAGGACAACGTCATTACGCTCACGGAACGTTATGAACGTTATTCCATCGCCAGAAGAATGTTACGTGACGTTACATACGTCATGAGACGGTGGCGAAACATTGAACGTATGTTGAATGTACGTTCTCCTGACGTTCTCCTGACGTTCTCCTGACGTTCCCATTATGCTGCGTGGGCATTTCCACCCGGTTTAATGTGGGTCAACGTAGTGGAACGTAGTTGAACGTAGTGAGCAGCGTTTGACTAACGTCCGTTTAACGTCATTGACATTCGCTGAACGTGAACAGAACGTATGGCGAACGTAAACCCTTACGTTCGAGCTACGTCGAAAGTTTTGAACATGTCCAAAACCTCGACGTAACTCGACGTAACACGACGTAATGTGACGTAGCTCGACGTCAGTCTAACATCATTCTGACGTCATCATAACGTAATCCAACGTATGTCAACGTAATGACGAAAAATCACCACGTGAGGCTTACGTTGGCTCGTTATGTCGTAGTGTGACAGGGGTATTAGCGACGTGCATCATGGGATGTACGGTGTGCATCATGCGATATGCATCATATGATATGCGACATGCATCATATTATATACAACGCACATCATGCGATCTATGACGTGCGTCATGTGATCTACGACGTGCGTCATGCGATGTGCGACGTGCGTCATACGATACGCGACGTACGTCACGCAATATTAACGGTGCCCTTTTCTCGTCGGTGAAAGTGATAGAACCACGTTTGAAGCCGGTACTCGACTTGAAATGTTGTCTGGACGTTAAGCCCCATTTACTGACTCGCTCTGCACTCACTGAATCACTGCTCAGTTTGTTCTCATCCCCACTCCCCAGTAACTCACTACTCACTACGCACTACCTCCTCACTCATTACTGAACCGGGCGCGCTGGCCGAATCGGTGGAGCGCAGGCTTTCCATGCGGAAGCTATCCTGGCACTCAGCACTAATAGGATAGGGCAATGACTTGTCAGCACAGTGTCAGGATGATGTGACTGTGTCGGATATCAGGTCATGGTGTCGGGGCCTGGTCTCGCAGTGGGGCAGCACTATGAAAGTTGCCATGAGTGCCCACTGTCACAAGTCGGCACCCATCCTGATGTGACGTTAAATGTTGCTGGGACGTAAAACAACAAATAAACAAACACTCAGTACTAACACCTCACACACTCCTCGCTGTATATGGCTTGACATAACAGGGCCACAAGCCCCCATCACCCCCTGTCGTAGGCGCACAGTATATTAATCAGGCCAATAGCAACTTGCAGGGTTACATTTTCCAATCGTCCAGTATGTCTTCACTTGAACTGCATTAATAGTTTAAACTCGGCCCAAATCTACAACAAATAACTGTTGCCGTCCAACTGTCGGGCTCCGGGCGGAAGGTCGGCAGTTCGAAACCCAGCCGAGTCCAACCAATGACTTACAAAATTGATACTTGTTGCTACCTAGCCAGGCGCTCGGCATTAATAGGATACGACAAGGTCTGGTTAGCTCAGTGTCAGGATAATGTGACTGAATGGTCATGGTGCAGACAGTCTGGTTTCCCAATGGGGAAGCGCTTTAAAGTTGCCTGAATGCGCACTGTCACAACTTGGTGCCCACCCTGATTTGACCTTAGATGTTGCCAGGATGTACAACTCCAACAAACAAACAATCCAACTGTTGAGCGCATCAACTCTGTGTAAAATTCTCCGATATTATGAGAGATGGGATATTTTAACTCTACTATAATAAATTGCAACTTGTCTATTAAATGGTAAATAGTATAAAACCAAAGGCATATGAGGGATATGTGGAGTTGGTATGCTATTACTCATAAAGGATAGAAATTGTATAGTAAAATAGTATAGAGAGAGAGTGTCACTTCTTAGGTGGACAGTCTTTGAAAAGTTGCCAAACATACCCCCTCCCCTCAAGAGTTATTTATGGATCCCTGCCCCAGAGACAGACCTAACCATGCCTTGGCAACAGGGATATTGAACCCTCATTGGTGGTTAGAGGAATGCTTGTTAGGGATTGGAAGATTGGATCATGTGATCACCACCATCTTGTTCTGGAACCTATAAAAGTAATAAATGAGAGAGTCTCACTCTCCTACCTTTCACTCTTTATCTACTTTCCTTCCTTACTTGTATTGATTTCTTATTAGCCTGTCCACACCACTCACACCGCCAGCCGTCGACTTTACATCTGGTCACCTTACGCTAGGCTCACCAGGGGGCGGGCATTTCTAATGTGCTCAGCATGTGCATTTAGCCTGCACTTGGCGATGACACTGCACCAATAGCGGAATGAGGGTGGTGTCGCGAAATGGCACCTACTTCCCCTTAAGGGCCGTCTCCAGGACCGCCTCAGGTGGAAGGCTCGCGATAAGATGTAACCGCGGCTCCTGCAGTAGTCCCCAGTGTCGACTTCCGATGATCGATTCATCATGTAATGTGCATAACTTGGGTGTCGATGTGCGCGCTAACCGATGTCATCGGCTTGGTAGTTATAGGGAGTTCAACTCCATTGAACATAGCTAGATGCAGTTTTCTCAGGTTTGCCAGTAAGTGCATTGTACACTTTTTTACATTCCTAATGCAGAGGAATATATATCTGTAAATACATCTATATATAAGATGTTCTCAAAAGGTGCTAAGCAATATGGGACAAAACTGTGTCCATTGTAACGATCAACATACTATCTACTTATGCATTTGCTCAGGATAAACTGATTTGTTTTTACATGGTGTTTCATAATCCCAATAGAATACATATTGATTTGAAGCAAATGTCCTTGTGTTTTCAGTGTAACCCTTTCTGTGCTGTTTTGTGTCAATCGTTACAATGGACAAAAAAAAAGAAGAGTTATCACCTTTTGAGACAGGCTCATATATAAGACATGTCGATATAAAACACGCAGATAAGAGGGGAATGAAGTCGCCTGTGTTATCGACTTATCACTTTTATAGTGCCTTTTTATGTACATTAACAAGTATTCGATGCCATGTCTCACTGTTAGGTATGATCAAAGACATGGTATGACAAGAGGCGCTTTCAGATAGGAATTTCTTAAATAATTATGCAGTGCTGCCATCGCATGGCAAACAAGGTGCATTGTCTTTGATCAGGTGCAGTAGTAGTTTTCTTACTCAGATATAATCACAACTTTTATTTATGTATAGCACAGATTAAAGTGTTTAAAGTATGTTTAAACTTTACTATGCTATAATATTGTTTCATTATTAAAGTTGCATGGTCCGATGTCGTTTGAATTTGTTAGTTATATTTGAGATAAATAGCTCAGGTTGACCATTATATCCTAATATCCATTAGTCCCACTGTTGTAGGATGATGAGAAATGGCTAGTTTTGGAGCAATTTGAGCTGAAAGAACCCAAAATACTTTTGACAAGCTTGCCAAAAGTCCTGTGGTTATGACCCTGATGGTCATCTCTCGATGACCACGTGATGTGAGATGACCTACTAATCCTAGGTATGGCCCTGCACAGTAGGCCTACTTGGCTCTAATGAGGTCACGAGATTGGCCTAATTGGTTAATGGCCTCCCTGCATAATGAGTGTTTCAAAGTGAGTGTCCAAAGGGGTGATGTTATAAATTCACTGGTTATTCTGTATATGCTGTCCCAAATCATTAGCTAATACACCAGTATCTAAGTTGGATATATAAGATCAAATGTAGGTAGTTCTTTTAATTTTGACAAAATTATATTTCATCGGACCATGCAACTTCAATATTAGGAGATAATATACTATAATTGTTGTGCATTGTCTTTGATGGTACAGCAGTCAAGGTGGGCTCGGGAACCTGTCCACTTGTTTCAATAGTACAGCAATCAGGCTGGGCTAGGGAACCTGTTCAATTACTTTGTTTGCTGTATTTCATGGGGAAGTGTGAAGTGGTGTGTCTTGTCATACATTGTCTTTAGTATGATACGCTTACTGATGAAACATTTGAAGGTTCTTTTAGTCGGCATGCTTCGACAGACTGATAAAAACAGTGTTCCCAACGTGATATACACGAAACCACCTGTCCCTACAACTTATACAACTTCTACAACTTCTACAACCGCTACAACCGCTCAGGTCACTGGCCGGATCATGAGTGTTTTGCTAAATGCGGTCGGTGCTTGAAGACTTCATGACCAACTGTAGGTCTTCCAAGTGTTCCACTAATCTGCGCTGGTTACGTCCCAGGCTGGCACTACGCCCACGGCCGTCTTAAAGCTGCATAGTCCGATGAAAACATAACATTTTCAAAAACCCAAACAAATATCTAGATTTGATTTTTCTTATCTAATTTAGATACTGGTGTACTTATCAAACATTTGTCGCCACATAGAAGGGAATACTGGGGCAATTTAATTGAACTTGTTACTGCAGAAGCCTATGGTGTCAGAGTTTTGGTGCATTTGCAACAATTAATTTTGCATGTTCACACTTCAAATATCAAAAAAGTTAGCCATTTAAAATCACTAACTTCAAGCTAAAGTAAGGTACATTATAACTATCAACCTAATGTATTATCTCAGACAATGACAGAAACTCAAAACCATCAGACTGTGCAACTTTAACAAACTGTCGCATATACGCGGGAGATGGCCAATGCAAATTCGACGCCTTTGACAGATTAAGGGGGTGGGGCATAGTGTGATGCCTTTAGTAACAAGGTGGATGGTTGTAAGTTATGAATGTGTCCTTCCCAACTTCCTGCCCGGTCCACCCAAATGGGTCTCCCGGTGTAACGATTTCAATTTCCCCCCCTTTCCAAGTTCCCCCTGGGAATCAGTTTCCTGGGAGGGAAATTAAAAACAGTTTTCAGATTCCTCCCCCTATTTTCAAAGTCCCCCCTCCGGGAATTTAAAATTATTTAAAAAACTTTAAAAAACGTTTTAAAATTCAGACCCATAATATTTTTTTCTTAGCCATCTTGGAGACTTTTTGGGTCATTTAGGGTGAAATATGTTTTGTTGTACTAGTAATAATTTCCATTATGCTATTCTCTATGTATTATTATATTTGTCAGGAAAAATATAACAAAATAACAAAAATAAATAAAATTCCCCAAAAATGAGGGGAGGGAAAGTTAAAACGAGGGAGGGAAAACGAAAACGTTTTCAAATTCCCATGGGATGAATTTGAAAACGTTCAGTGTGCATCCTTCACTTCCGGTTTGAAATAAATACTTCACCGTTAAAGCAAGTATTGTTAGGATTTCAGTACTATTACTTAGCAGACCTACAGGAGTTCGATTAAATGCATCAATGGTGTCACCGGATGCAGTAGCCGAATCTGTAGAGCGCAGGCTTCCTGTGTGGAAGGTCGGGAGTTCAAACCGATGACTTATAAAATTGATACTTGTTACTGTCTAACCTAGTGATCAGCATTAATAGGAGAGGACAAGGACTGGTTTCAGACAAGTATCAGGGGAATGTGACCGTGTGGGCCAGGGTGCCGGTGGCCTGGTCTCCCAGTGGGGCAGCACCATAAAGTCACCATTAGTGCGCACTGTCACAAGTCGGTGCCCGTTCTGATATTACCTTAGATGTTGCTAGGATGTAGAAGAACAACGAACCAACCATCCGCTTCCGACCTGCCCGACTAGTTTGACTCCCAGTGACTTGCTCCAAGTTCTTAATAATTATACATATAGTATATTAATTGTTTTCAACCCTGGACAGCTGTGACTTAAGAGAATGTAGATCAGCGCGCGGCCTGTCGGCTGTTGTCGGTCGCTGGTCGGTCGGCTCGGTTAGAGCCCGGCATGGCGGTTAATGGGGTGAGATTGCGGGTTGAGTTTGGAATGAGAAGTGGAGGGGATCCCAGACGAGGCGGTCAGTTTAAGAGAACGAGGGTTAACCAACCACAAACCCGGATACGAGCTGCTCTAACACTGCGCCCGGTGCCTGGGTTGATTGTTGGAGTTTTACGTCCTGGCAATATCTAAGGTCATATCAGGACCGGTACTGAATTGTGACAGTGCACATTCATGGCGACTTTATAGTGCTGTTCCACTGGGAACTCATGCCACCAGACCCGATATCCCACTCAGTCACATTATCCTGACACTGAGCCAACCAGTCCTTGCCCTATCCTAATAATGCTGTGTGCCTGGCTAGTAAGCAACAAGTCTCAATTTTTAAGTCATTGGTTTGACTAAGTAGGCTCGTAGCCGGACTAAGTAGGCTCATAACCGGACTAAGTAGGCTCATAACCGGACTAAGTAGGCTCGTAACCAGACTAAATAGGCTCGTAGCCAGACTAAGTAGGTCGGTAACTGGACTAAGTAGGCTGGTAACCGGACTAAGTAGGCTGGTAACCAGACTAAGTAGGCTGGTAACCAGACTAAGTAGGCTCATAACCAGACTAAGTAGGCTGGTAACCGGACTAAGTAGGCTGGTAACCAGACTAAGTAGGCTGGTAAACAGACTAAGTAGGCTGGTAACCAGACTAAGTAGGCTGGTGATCGGACTAAGTAGGCTCATAACCAGACTAAGTAGGATGGTAACCAGACTAAGTAGGCTGGTAACCAGACTAAGTAGGCTGGTGATCGGACTAAGTACGCTCATAACCAGACTAAGTAGGCTGGTAACCGGACTAACTAGACTGGTAATGGGACTAAATAGGCTGGCTGGTAACTGGACTAATTAGGCTCGTAACCAGACTAAGTAGGCTGGTAACCAGACTAAGTAGGCTGGTAACCAGACTAAGTAGGCTGGTAACCAGACTAAGTAGGCTCATAACTGGACTAAGTAGGCTGGTAACTGGACTAAGTAGGCTCATAACTGGACTAAGTAGGCTGGTAACCAGACTAAGTAGGCTGGTAACCGGACTAAGTAGGTTGATAACCAGACTAAGTAGGCTGGTAACCGGGCTAAGTAGGCTCATAACCAGACTAAGTAGGCTGGTAACCGGAATAAGTAGGCTGGTAACTGGACTAAGTAGGCTCGTAACCGGACTAAGTAGGCTCGTAACTGGACTAAGTAGGCTCGTAACTGGACTAAGTAGGCTCATAACCGGACTAAGTAGGCTGGTAACCAGACTAAGTAGGCTGGTAACCAGACTAAGTAGGCTGGTATCCAGACTAAGTAGGCTCATAACCGTACTAAGTAGGCTCGTAACCGGACTAAGTAGGCTCATAACTAGATGGCACAAAATCTGACTCACAAAACCACAAACACACTGAAGTTGTCCGTTGTGATGAGGGGGCAGTGGATGAAGTGGCATTGGTCATGTCTTGTGTAGTCTGACTGACTGTAATATTTCTGCCGACCAGGTTGCAGGCATGCGCCGTGCGGGCTGCATGTCTGATGCCCATACATCCGGCAGGTGGCGTGTGAGAGTGAGCGATAATGGGTGCATCGGCGAGATTATTTAACGAGACAGCTGGCGCGAGCCCGGACAGGGCTTTGTTCTACATGGAGGTCGCCAAAGGCCGCCACCAACTTCACGGTGGGAAGAGCATTGCAATAACTCCCAGCATGCCGCAGGCGTCGCCCTTATCCGTTCTGAATTCTAGGTCACCATAATAATCAATAATCATAATAGGTCACCATAGCTGATTCACAAAACGCTGCTTCACATTTTCATTAGAACTGCATAGTCTGATGAAAAGTTTTTCAAAACCAAAACAATTATCTAAATTTGATTCTACATAACTAACTGAGATACTGATGCACTTTCAAAACATTTTTAGCCACATAGAAGGGAACACTAAGGCAATTTAAGAGAACCTGTTGCTGCAGAAGCCTATGGGGTCAGAGTCAAAACTAATTTAGTTGCTAGCTGTGCGGCAGGCATGGTGCTAGTGGCTAGGTGTGCGGCGGGCATTAGGCGTGGCGCTACTGGCTAGGTGTGCAGCGGGCATTAAGCATAGCACTAGTTGCTAGGTGTGCGGCGAGCATTAGGCGTGGCGCTAGTGGCTAGGTGTGCATTAGGCATGGCGCTAGTTGCTAGGTGTGCGGCAGGCATGGCGCTAGTTGCTAGGTGTGCGGCAGGCATGGCGCTAGTGGCTAGGTGTGCGGCAGGCATGGCGCTAGTTGCTAGGTGTGTGGCGGGCATTAGGCGTGGTGCTAGTTGCTAGGTGTGTGGCGGGCATTAGGCGTGGCACTAGTGGCTAGGTGTGCGGCAGGCATTAGGCGTGGCGCTAGTTGCTAGGTGTGCGGCGGGCATTAGGGCCCTAACCGCCCCTGTGTATGTGTGGTCTGCGCGCTGTGCATGTGGGAACCAATCTGGTGCATTGTTGGGAGCCCAGGCCGCAGTCTCCCGCACTAGTAAAGTGTGTTGCAAGTGATGAATGGGCAGCTTAGGGCGCCATTCATCACCAGTTAACCCTTCAGTGCTGCCACCTGGCGGGCGTGGACGGCGCCACAGCGCCATTACTTCACACCAACGCTGCTAATTGTCGCCACTAGTTCTGGTTCCGAATTATGAGGGCATGTTTTACCTGGCTGTAGTTTCTGATTGTTTTATTGTGGCTTCATGTTTGTGGGGAAGGATGAGGGTTTGTGGGTCCATAGTGTTTGTTTTAACCACTGTCTATCTTGCCAAATAATGTGATACTGATAGTGATGCTGTACCGTTTTCTGGAAGTTAAAAAAAAATATATATCATGATATAATATCAAAATGCACTTTGGTTGTTTTTTTTACACAAAAGAAACTAGGAATTATGGCTTCAGCCACTTTGTCGCGGGGGTCGATGTTGTATTTCCGCTGTGGTGGTTGTGTGAAGTGGTGGTGGTTGTGTGAAGTGGTGGTGGTGGTTGTGTGAAGTGGTTGTGAAGTGGTGGTGGTTGTGTGAAGTGGTGGTGGTTGTGTGAAGTGGTGGTGGTTGTGAAGTAGTGGTGGTTGTGAAGTAGTGGTGGTTGTGTGAAGTAGTGGTGGTTGTGTGAAGTGGTGGTGGTGGTGGTTGTGGATGTGTGATGTGGTGGTGGTTGTGTGAAGTGGTGGTGGTGGTTGTGTGAAGTGATGGTGGTGGTTGTGTGAAGTGGTGGTGGTCGTTGTGTGAAGTGGTGGTGGTCGTTGTGTGAACTGGTGGTGGTCGTTGTGTGAAGTGGTGGTGGTCGTGGTGGTGTGAAGTGATGGTGGTTGTGTGAAGTGGTTGTGGTTGTGTGAAGTGGTGGTGGTTGTGGTTGTGTGAAGTGGTGGTGGTTGGTGTGTGAAGTGATGGTGGTGGTGGTTGTGTGAAGTGGTGGTGGTTGTGTGAAGTGGTGGTGGTTGTGTGAAGTGGTGGTTGTGTGAAGTGGTGGTTGTCGTGGTGGTGTGAAGTGATCGTTGTTGTGTGAAGTGGTGGTGGTGGTGGTTGTGTGAAGTGGTGGTGGATCTGATACATGTAGCCAGTAGTACGTTCCAGTAGGGTTAAGTCGCGTACACTGTTCGTGGTGGGCTGGGTGCTGAGGTGGAGAACTATTTGTTTTGTTTTTCTTTACTGTATTTATTTAAGAGATGTACTGCTAGGAACTGCAATCCTTTTACTTTAGCGAAAAACTGTTCACAAATTGTGCTACTATGCAAATAGATTTGAAATTGATATTTAAATGGTGTAATTATTTGCTAGTTTGCGGTTAGCATCACCTAATCAACTGCCTGTGCCTAATTATGGCTCTGCTCAATGAGTTGCAGACCTTTGCAACAGGCCTGACAACGACCCGTCTACTCACACAGGAACGGCACCAATCGTGCCACATTATCATGACCGCTGGGGGCCCACAGGCCCCTTATGGCCGCAATGAAGTGCCTACATTGGACTGATCACGTGATGGCCCGGGCGTCTCCTGGGGGTGCCTGGATGTTAGCGGCCTGATTGGGGCGCCATCTAGTGGGGATAAAACCTATAGAAATCTTATTAATTAGGTTTAGCAGTCTCTATGATGTCCTGTTTTGGTATATCGTGAAATTCAAACCCACGGGTTCGAACCCTGGTTGAGTCAAACCAATGACTTGAAAATGTATACTATATCTATACACCGGGGTACTAAATTCACCATTCCGTTGAATGGTGAATTTAGTAGGTGAAGTGTTGTAAATGTGTGAAGTGGCGGCGGTTGAGGTGTGAATTTAGTAGATGAAGTGTCGTAATTGTGTTGATGGTGGTAGTTGAAGTGTGAATTTAGTAGGTGAAGTGTCATAGATGTGTGAAGTGGTGATGGTTGAAGTGTGAGTAGCACAATGGTGAATGGTGGTAGTTGAAGTGTGAATTTAGTAGGTGAAGTGTAGTAAATGTGTGGATGGTCGTAGTTGAAGTGTGAATTTAGTAGATGAAGTGTCATAAATGTGTGAAGTGGTGGTGGTTGAAGTGTGAATTTAGTAGGTGAAGTGTCATAAATGTGTGATGTGTTGGTAGTTGAAGTGTGAATTTAGTATGTGAAGTGTCATAAATGTGTGGATGGTTGTAGTTGAAGTGTGAATTTAGTAGATGAAGTGTAGTAAATGTGTGATGTGTTGGTAGTTGAAGTGTGAATTTAGTATGTGAAGTGTAGTAAATGTGTGGATGGTGGTAGTTGAAGTGTGAATTTAGTAGATGAAGTGTCATAAATGTTAGAAGTGGTGGTAGTTGAAGTGTGAATTTAGTAGATGAAGTGTCGTAAATGTTAGAAGTGGTGGTGGTTGAAGTGTGAATTTAGTAGATGAAGTGTCGTAAATGTGTGAAGTGGTGGTGGTTGAAGTGTGAATTTAGTATGTGAAGAGTCATAAATGTTAGAAGTGGTGGTAGTTGAAGTGTGAATTTAGTAGATGAAGTGTCAAAATGTGTGAAGTGGTGGTGGTTGAAGTGTGAATTTAGTAGGTGAAGTGTCATAGATGTGTGAAGTGGTGATGGTTGAAGTGTGAGTAGCACAATGGTGAATGGTGGTAGTTGAAGTGTGAATTTAGTAGATGAAGTGTCATAAATGTGTGAATGGTGGTAGTTGAAGTGTGAATTTAGTAGATGAAGTGTCATAGATGTGTGAAGTGGTGGTGGTTGAAGTGTGAATTTAGTAGATGAAGTGTCGTAACTGTGTGAAGTGGTGGGGGTTGAAGTGTGAGTAGCACAGTGGTGAAGTGGTGGTAGTTGAAGTGTGAATTTAGTGTCGTAAATCTGTGAAGTGGTGGTGGTTGAAGTGTGAGTAGCACGGGTGAAGTGTGAATTTAGTAGATGATGTGTCATAGATGTGTGAAGTGGTGGTGGTTCAAGTGTGAATTTAGTAGATGAAGTGTCGTAACTGTGTGAAGTGGTGGTTGAAGTGTGAGTAGCACAGTGAAGTGGTGGTAGTTGAAGTGTGAATTTAGTGTCATAAATGTGTGAAGTGGTGATGGTTGAAGTGTGAGTAACAGAATGGTGAAGTGGTGGGAGTTGAAGTGTGAATTTAGTGTCGTAAATGTGTGAAGTGGTGATGGTTGAAGTGTGAGTAGCACACTGGTGAATGGTGGTAGTTGAAGTGTGAATTTAGTAGATGAAGTGTCATAAATCTGTGAATGGTGGTAGTTGAAGTGTGAATTTAGTAGATGAAGTGTCATAGATGTGTGAAGTGGTGGTTGAAGTGTGAATTTAGTAGATGAAGTGTCGTAACTGTGTGAAGTGGTGGTGGTTGAAGTGTGAGTAGCACAGTGCTGGTAGTTGAAGTGTGAATTTAGTGTCATAAATGTGTGAAGTGGTGATGGTCGAAATGTGAGTAACACAATGGTGAAGTGGTGGGAGTTGAAGTGTGAATTTAGTGTCGTAAATGTGTGAAGTGGTGATGGTTGAAGTGTGAGTAGCACAATGGTGAATGGTGGTAGTTGAAGTGTGAATTTAGTAGATGAAGTGTCATAAATGTGTGAATGGTGGTAGTTGAAGTGTGAATTTAGTAGATGAAGTGTCATAGATGTGTGAAGTGGTGGTTGAAGTGTGAATTTAGTAGATGAAGTGTCGTAACTGTGTGAAGTGGTGGTGGTTGAAGTGTGAGTAGCACAGTGGTGAAGTGGTGGTAGTTGAAGTGTGAATTTAGTGTCATAAATGTGTGAAGTGGTGGTGGTTGAAGTGTGAGTAGCATGGTGGTGAAGTGGTGGTAGTTGAAGTGTGAATTTAGTGTCGTAAATGTGTGAAGTGGTGATGGTTGAAGTGTGAGTAGCACAATGGTGAATGGTGGTAGTTGAAGTGTGAATTTAGGAGATGAAGTGTCATAAATGTGTGAATGGTGGTAGTTGAAGTGTGAATTTAGTAGATGAAGTGTCATAGATGTGTGAAGTGGTGGTGGTTCAAGTGTGAATTTAGTAGATGAAGTGTCGTAACTGTGTGAAGTGGTGGTGGTTGAAGTGTGAGTAGCACAGTGGTGAAGTGGTGGTAGTTGAAGTGTGAATTTAGTAGATGAAGTCTCATAGATGTGTGAAGTGGTGGTGGTTGACGTGTGAATTTAGTAGATGAAGTGTTGTAACTGTGTGAAGTAGTGGTGGTTGAAGTGTGAGTAGCACAGTGGTGAAGTGGTGGTAGTTAAAGTGTGAATTTAGTGTCGTAAATGTGTGAAGTGGTGATGGTTGAAGTGTCAGTAACACAATGGTGAAGTGGTGGTAGTTGAAGTGTGAATTTAGTGTCGTAAATGTGTGAAGTGGTGATGGTTGAAGTGTGAGTAGCACAATGGTGAATGGTGGTAGTTGAAGTGTGAATTTAGTAGATGAAGTGTCATAAATGTGTGAATGGTGGTAGTTGAAGTGTGAATTTAGTAGATGAAGTGTCATAGATGTGTGAAGTTGTGGTGGTTGAAGTGTGAATTTAGTAGATGAAGTGTCGTAATTGTGTGAAGTGGTGGTGGTTGAAGTGTGAGTAGCACAGTGGTGAAGTGGTGGTAGTTGAAGTGTGAATTTAGTGTCGTAAATGTGTGAAGTGGTGGTGGTTGAAGTGTGAGTAGCACGGTGGTGAAGTTGTGTAATGTATGGAAAATGCTGATGGCTCGGTGGTAACGTGTTAGTAACATAACATAGTGGTTGTTGTTTTACATCCTAGCAACCTCAGAGGTCATATTAGGACAGGTTCCGACTTCTGACAGTGCACACCGGTGGCAACTTTATACTGCTGTCCCACTGGGAGACTGGGCCACTGTCATCATGACTCGATACCCACATAATCACATTATCCTCTGATACCAGTCCTTGTCCTTTCCTCTACTGCCAAGTGTTAGGCTAGGTAGCGACAAGTATGAATTTTATATATGTGATTGGTAAGACTCAGCTGGGATTCGAACTCCAGACCGTCCACAGGATTGACTTAAAAATTGATACTTGTCGCTTCCTAGCAAGGCGCTCGGCATTATTAGGATATGGCAATGACTGGTTGGCTCAGTGTCAGGATAATGTGACTGAGTGGGATATCAGGTCATGGTGCTGGTGGCCTGGTCTCCCAGTGGGGCAGCACTATAAAGTTGCCATGAATGCGCACTGTCACAAGTCAGTACCCGTCCTGATATGACCTTAGATGTTGCTAAGACGTAAAACAACAACCAACAAAACAATGAAATGTTGGTGATGTGGTGGATAGCAAAGTGGTGGGTGGTGGTGAAATGGTAGTGTGTAGCAAAGTGGTGGGTGGTGGTGAAGTGGAAGTGGTGGTGTGTAGTGAAGTGTTGGTAGCATCGTGGTGGACTGGCACTTGTCGGGGTGTAGTGTGGTGGGATGATGACGTGGTCCTACCCGACCCGCACAGCCCAGTACTCCCCCCGCCCACACACACACGCGTGTGGACATATCACAGAGCGGCCCGGTGTAATGGTGATGAACTGACCCCCCACACCCCCATCTCCTCCATACGGTATGCGCCACCCGCACGGCATGGGCTAGACGGTATAACGCCCGCCTCCCATGGTCGTCAGGCTGCTCCCAGTCGAGTCCACACCACGACCTATTTAATGTAAGAAAAGAAGAAATTTGAGCTGTCTTCAAGGCAGCAGGGCTGTGCCACCTCATATAGTTTATTAAATCAATCTTTACCAGTTCGAATCCCAGCCGAGTCAAACCAATGACTTATAGAAATTGATACTTGTCGCTACCTAGCCTGATACTTGTCGCTACCTAGCCTGGCACTGGGCATTAATAGGATAGGACAAGGACTGGTTAGCAGCATATTAGGATATTGTGACTGAGTGGGATATCAGGTTATGGTGCTGATGGCCTCGTCTCCCAGTGGGGCAGCACTATAAAGTCGCCATGAATGCGCACTGTCACAAATCGGTACCCGGTCTGATATGACTATATATGTTGAATAACCAGTAATCATGGTGTATTTGACCTGAGCTACCAAGTCACCGAGAACCTTGCTCAAATGTTTCTGGGATGTAAATCCCCAGTTAACCATGTTAGGTGACCCACATTGCTACATGGGTGACTTTTCGTGAGTGGAGGGCCCCCCCTCCCCCACACACGCACACACACCCCACCACCACCACCCCCAGCTCTTAGTAGTAGTACAAGAAAAGGTAGCCTTTTCTCAGCATTTTAAAATTGCACAATCCGATGAAAGCATGACATTTTCGAAAGCAAGACACATATTTAGGTTTTCAACCTACATATCCAACTTAGATACTGGTGCACTTATTAAGTATTTGTTGCTATATATAAGGGTATTAATTGAACGTGTTTCTACTGCGTAAGTTCTGAAGCCTATTGTATTATATTGCTGCTCGGCCGTCAGAGCCCCAACATACAACCTACTCTCCCCAGGTGCGTTCTGACAACTGTCTGTCAGTTCACACCTGATGCCCCTCTCCAACAAACTCATAAGCAAGATAGGGAAGACAAGTCGTGCAAGATTGACAGTGAAGAAGTTGTGCTTTATTGGCATCAACTCCTGTTCACCTACTAGCGACCTATCACCCTCACTCCTTACCTCCTGTCCACACAGATCCTCATTCCTCTCCTTAGTATGTATAGGAATCAGTGCCTACAGCCCATTGAACCAGAGTCCGATGGTTGTTGCACACAGCTCAGTGCCTTTTGAATAGCTGCTGCCAGTTTGTATATGGACGGTGGACAGAGTGTCTGGGTTCCTGGCCAAGAGAAGAGTGTGTTCCCTTCAAGAGTCTATCAAGAAGTGTGTCTGCTTCCAGAGTGTCTGGAGAAGTGTAGAATAATCTATATCAGAGTGAGGTCTGTGGTCAGGTGGTGCAAGGGGCGCAAGTGACTGCGCCTCCCACAGCCAGCCAATCAGACACCCTCTACAGCCTGTGGGGCGACGCCTTAATAGGGGCAGCTGTCACTCAACCCCATCTGCAGGTGGTGTCCATAATGTATGCAGAGTGGCTGGGTGTGCTTGGCCATCGGCCCTGTCGTAACAGGTAGTTGCAGGCGGTTACAATAAATATATATATTAAAAATGTCCTTCTCCTCCACTTGCACTCTTACTGGTGCATAGAGGGAACATTTCACCAAACATTAACGGTCTCTTACATAGGAACATCACATCATAATCTCGGGCACTATGTGTTATCATATTTTCCGCCTAGTCTCATATGTCACACAGCGAGTGGGGCACCCATTGCTTCTCTGTTACATAACCTTGGTCCCCACTCCATCGCCCGAGAATAGTAATGCTCTCTGCCAATATATAATTCCGAACCGAAAATCCGTATATTTTTACACTATGATGTCAAAAGTTTTGGCAAGCACACCAACATTAACTTTGCATGTTTACCCTTCAAATATGTCCAAAGTTAGCCATTTTTAAACCAAAGTTACTTCAAGCTAATATAAGATAGATTATAACGATTAACATGGTGTATTTATCTCGGAAAATGGTAGAAACTCAAAACCATCGTAGTGATCAGCTATAACATCGTGGGTGTGAGTTTTTATACGTCACTTCCTGGTATTTTCCTGCGCTGTCCAATTAGGTCCTCTGTGTGGGTTTTAAAGTTACGTAGTCCGATGGAGCATCACATTTTCAAAACCAAAATAATGATCTAGATTTGACTACATATCTAACTTAGATACTGATGCATTTATTAAGCATTTGCTGCCACATAGAAGGGAATACTGAGTCAATTTAATAGGCTGCTGAAGCCAGTGGTGTCCGGGTTTTTGTGTGTTTGCCATCACTAATTTACCATATTTGCACTTCTAATATATCTCAAATGTTAGCCATTTAAAATAAAAGTTCCGAAAGGTAAAATTAAAGGTAGATTATAACAATCAATTTAATATACCTCAGAAAAATGACGGAAAGTCAAAACCATCGGATTATGCAACTTTAATGTGAAGTAGAAAATAAGGATAAAAGATCGCCATTTCTCCGATACCTTGATTTTTGGTGATTCGCGATTTGTGTTATTTCTTATATAAAACAATATTTAAAAATGCAATATTCTATGTTTTTCTGCAGCTATTGCCACAAAATGCGGGGAATATTTAAAACATTGAACCCTATCCCTGATGCCCAGTGACGGTGTGGAATCCCCACCTCATGTACTGAGTTGGCTCCATGTCCGCGAAAACACGGACAATCTCTCAATTGCGGATAAAAGCTGGATGGCGGGTTTCTCCAGTACTCTCCAAGCATAGTCTTTGTACTGTGCCTATGTCTAATCTTTACAACCTATTCTTGAGGAATATTCTCTAGTGGGTGGGACCGTATTGTATGCCCATCTTGCCATCGAATTGACTTCTTTTTTTTTGTGATCACCTTCAGCCCCTTATAAAAGTGTGTGTGAGTGTAGTGTGGTGTAATAATTGATAATCAATCATACTCATAGAGTCCTAATTATCTGCTTTCCTCTCTTCCAGGCCCGTAATCTCCAGACCAATGACTTGTCAGCCATTAAAGTTATTAAGCTGGAACCAGGTGAGTTATTGACCAAATTTGAATAGAAATGTACAAGATGTTCGGTCTTTATTTATTATTTAATCCCATAACTTCAGAGTCTGATTTGCTGTTTAGGCCCCAGTCACACTATGGCTTGTAACCACTTTGAACCAAAGAACCCAGTCACCGGTGACCAAACCAACCTATGAAAATGGACGCCGACATCTGGGCGACCATATTGGTCGCAAGGAGGGTTTTAGTGCAGCAGCTGCAACCTCCTTGTGACCATCGACGATCACTGTGGACCTCTTTGCGACCAACCCTTTTTTTGTGGTCGCACGCAGTAGTGTGACTAAGGTATTGCTACCCTAATGGCGGGTATTGAATTGCTCGTCAGTGAACAAGAGCCCTGGTTCCTGTGAACCAGCAGTGATGGTGATGGAATGAGAGGTCATCTGGGTTGACCTCTCAACCTGGATTACTTAGAATGCAGGCTTCCTGTAAAGTGCAATGTCTGTTTGTGTCACATGGATGAGAAATTTCCGCTTTTCAGCGGGTTACCAGTCCTTTTCTTTTTGACGTGTGTTGTCATTTCCCCAAATGTATTTCGCATTGAAAAATTTGCCAGATAGCAGCTGGAAGGTGAGTCTGAGACGGCGTATTGCCAGAGAGTATTGCGATCACATAGTAGGGTGAAAACACTGGTGCCAGGTCTTTAGCATATGGTTGAAAAGGAGTACAGCTAAGAAGAGGATTATTGGGTTATACTAGTTGTAAAACAGGGATAGACAGGAAGTGCACATCATTTTAGAAAATATAATTATACAGATTCTGCAGTTAGTGTTGTCTTTAGACTAGACAATTGTCTTTACAATTTCAGAATCTCAAGTGCTAGTATATAGTCCAGTCTGGTGTCCAAGAAGCAGGGATCTTGCATTTTCAGTAGGTGATTTAGGAGATGTGGATGGTGTGATTGTAAGGTGTTTTGTTGGGAGTTCAGTAGTTGCGACCTGAACTCTTGATAAAATACAATTGATTTGAAATAAGCATAATGGTAGTGAGACATTTTTGGGAATACCTTCTGCCTGGTGTTGATCATCTTGTATGGGCCAGATGCTGTCTGTACTACAAGCCTATTTGAGGAAGGTGGTATCTAGTAACACACAAAGGGGAAACATGAACTGTTGCAACTATTTGGAATGTGTGTTAACATCACCAGTTGGGATTGCATGGTCTGGGGCATCTTGGTTACCCAGGTTTGTGACACAAGGACAACTGAATCTGGTGGATGAAAGGTAGTGGGAAATGATCAAATGTGGCTAGGAGCTTGGTGTCAAAAACCAGAATTAGTTGCCATTAATGTTGAATATTACTGTGTTTGCTAAAAGGGTAAGGAGCTGACAGATGCCATTATGGCAAACTTAGCAGAAGTACCCAGCCAGGAATAAATATTGTGCAAGATAGGCAGGCAGTATACAAGTAAATCCAACTCAGTAGAGTTGAATCTACTAGGATGGAGATATTGTAACTACTGATATGAGACTGGCACCAGACTAGCGCAATCAGGGTGGCCTAACCTCATATACAGTCAATTGACATGGAGGAAGAGAAAGGATGCCTCTGATTATCTTGGGGCGTGTATGGTGGTAATGGTTGTTGCCATTACACACAGTAGTGACTGACCATTGAATATTAATATTTATTTACTCTAACCATGACTTGATATCAAAGGGAACAAATCAAAATCTGATATGGCAAGATCAAGAGTGATCTCACATATTGGGTATTCCCATGGGTATAGATAGGCATGCGTAGAGATGAGTACATGGACTGGGTAGGTAGTCATGTTGTTTTTCTTTTGTCTTCCTAATAACCCTGTCATTAAGAGATATATTATCTTAGCATAATTATTAATCTTAGCATAAGTATTTGCAATGTTGGTCAGGTTGACTGTGTGTGGGAAAAGTACTACCAGATCCAATGTGCAGAAACAGGATGGTTCCAACATGTGGACATTCCAATAAGTATACCATGTTATCAATGTTTTGTATTACTGTTACTCATTATTGTTGTGTACAAAGTGGGTATATGTGGCTGCAGTAACAAACCAAACAATTTATGAACCACACATGGTTCATCTCTACCCCAAAACAATACACATTGTATGTTGGTTTGAATATATGTTACAAACATGGTTTTCTAATGCATACAAATGAAGGTCACTGCCAGTCATGCATAATGCTCAAATAACAACATACATTAAGTAATTGTGCCTGGTTGGAGTAATGTAAACATATTGTATTAGGTACCGACAGCGCCCTGTAAAAGTCCAGGAATGGTGCTTTTTTTCATCAATATTCACATGCTTGTAACTATTCCTGTATGTATATGACTTTGATGAAATTGCATAACCTAGAACATCAACATATGTTCTATCCGATGTTGTTGTTGGATTGAATATATAGTAAGTTTGTATTTAAACTCCATTTGCATGATGAGTGTATTTAAGTGAATATTCCTTCATTACTGATGTAAATGAAAACGACTGTGAAAATATGGTACCTTTAATGGGCTCGCACTTCCTTGCACTACATCGTAGAAAGTCATGGGTGGTACCAGAAGAAGCGCAATGACCTCAACTTTCTAACCATATACAGTTTGCCCTAGGTCAAAAAGGTCAATCAGGTCAAATTCTGAAATTTAAATAATTTTGAAAGTTTAAAGCCCATCTACTGGATTAAAAAATATTTTAAGCCTAATAAGATTTGATATGGATAGATAGACCATTTGATTCCCTTTCCAATGATACCAGTCTTAGTATAGTGCTAGTTAGTGCAAGGAGTAGCAGACAGAATATTGACACCAACCTGTTTGGGTCTTTGCTGACCACACTAGTTTCACAATGGTGACACCCATGTAGAAACATGTATATGACATTGATGTCTATTGAGATATCAGAGAATATATAATCTAATATCTTGCCAAATTTGGGGAAGATCCAACCATTGCTCTAGTGAATATTTAAAGATTTATTTAAATCAATATTTTTGGTTTCAGACACTTTTAATTTGTATTTGCCATCAAAATGCAGCTTTTGATATGTTTAGCTAAATTATTGTCATAGCTAGTATCCATTAGTTCCATATGCTATGTGTGCAAAATTTGAAGAAGGTCCACATATTGGATGAGCCACAGTAGGTGTTCAAAGCTTGATGAATAAATCCTCTATGCTACGTATTAAGACAATACAAAGAGTGATAACGGTTTTATGAGGTACTACTAAACTAATCATTTCAGGTTTAAAGTAATTGGTGGGTGGGAAACTTGGTGGCCAGGCATAATATATATTGAAGAAGAATGGTCTCGGTATGAACAATTGAAGTGGAGCGAGAGAACCGAAGACGTGAAATGATGGTCAGGGACTGATCGTAGGACATCAAAGGTGGTATCACCAGCAACACAAGTTTGCCTGTAAGCAGCTATTGAGGATAGCACAGGTATGCCGGACACAAGAAGCAGCCATATGACTAACTGAGGGGGTGGTAAGGCCCAGAGACATTCACCTATGGGAAGTGGCCAATAAAACCCTCTTGGGTAACAGGGCTGGGGCGATGCTGGTGAAGACAATGTTCAAAGATTCCACAACTGGTCCAGGTCTACAAGTGGTGTCATGACTAGATTACCATTCGTACCATAAAGACATTCCAGAAGGGTACCAGGTACGTCAAGATGGACCAGCAGACCAAATATCAATATAAAGTGATGGTTAAAGATGATTGATAGGACCATACAGTGGAATGAGACTATATGATGGAAACCACGAATTTGTCCAAATCTAGCATGAGTAAGGGTAGCTAACATAATCCTAAAATATTGGGTGGGAGCCTCATATCACTGTATAATAACTGTAGTTTTAGTGCAATGTTTTATAGCTGTGCACAGGGCACTCTATTATTGTAAACAGAGATTAAGATGACGAGCCAAGATTATTATGTAAACATTTTTGATATATTTCCGACTCTATTATTGTAAACAAAGAATAAGATGATGAGCCAGGTTGTTATGTAAACATTTTATGATATTTTCCGACTCTATTTGTAGAATCATGGCTGTGCTGGATGGTATTGGGACGAGTAAAACGGTCTATGGTAGACATCCATAATTCTAGGGGCGATTTATCGCTGTAAAATATTTGGGAATTTTGGGGTGATTTTTGTTTAGTGCTATGCAGCCAACAGGCTGCCGGGGACCAGCTAACTAGGTCACCTGACTGGTATCTGGCTGCATTGGTACTCTGTAGCCACTGGGCTGCTGGCTACAAGCTAAGGTCACCTGACTTGTACCTGGATTTAAACCTATAAATAAGGGTGCAAGACACATGCTCTCTCTCTTTCACCACAGCCACCAGCCAGTCCAGACCATGTACATATATGTCTGCAGCAACTATGTTCAGATTAAAGTTGCATAGTCCGATGCTTTTGAGCTTCGGCCATTTTCCTGAGATAAATATATTAAATTGATTGTTATAATCTATCTTACTTTAGTTTGCAGTCACTTTTATTTTAAATGGCTAAACTTGGGGATATTTGAGGTGCAAGTTTGCAAGATTAATTTCGGCAAGCATGCCATAACTCCATAGGCTTATGCAGAAAGAGGTTCTATTAAATTGACTCAGCATGCCCTTCTAAGTTCTATGTGGCAATACATGCTTAATAAGTCCACCAGTATCTAAGTTAGATATGTAAAATCAAATCTAGGTGAGTGTTTTTCTTTTGAAAATTTGATGTTTTCTTCGGATTATGCAACGTTAAAGAACCATGTGAGTACAATGTTGTCTTCTTGTGGATGTTTCAGACACTGAGCCTACCAGGATAGCAGAAGTAGATAAAGGACATATAAAAAGAAACACAAACATTTCAAGATGTTAGATTTAGATTTAGATTTATAAGGGGTGGGGGGAAATGTTGGAGGCAACTCTCATCCGATATGTGTGTGTCGGGGTGTGTGTGTGTGTGACGGGGGGGGGGGTGTCATTAGATCACTGTAGCTTACTGTGACCACCAATGTGAGGTAGATGGGCAGCATTGTTTTAGAATTAGATGTTGGTGCGATTATGAAGCTGGGCTGGAGCGTTAAGCCAGTGCTCGTACTTCTTTATTACGTCATTTATCAGTGCAGTGAAGTTCTCCATAACAAGCTGCGCATTAAAAATAGAGAACCTACGCACAAGTTTTATGCCCTTTCCCACCAACCCCTACATAGTCAGCTGACCGTGTCCAACGACTGTCTGTCAAGCCCAAAAGCGTTAGATGTTAGGCCACTGTTCATAAATTTGGTCACCTCAGTCTGGAGGTGTGGGACGATTCATACTTATCGCTCCAGGTGAAAATCAACATTAGTGAAAATATTGGGTCTGTTCTGAAAACATTGTTCACCTCACCAGCGGCTAGAACCAATCAGATTGCACATTGTACAGTTAGTAAGGGTGAGGCTGCGGTTTAACCCTCTCAGTCCCAAAGACATTTCGATAGACGGGATCACGGTTCCGACTGCGCATGCTCTGAAAACGGTTTTGGCAGCAAAGCAAATGTGAATGGCCATTGAGTTTGTCCATACACGTAGGGAAAAACTTTGATTTTATTAAAAATGAATAGAAATTTATACATAACAATTTGGCATAGACATGTATGCGCACATGCAATATAATCATCTGATGAATATAGCCAAGACAAAACATAGTTAAACATTTTGAGCTAAGAAACATTCAATTCCACACAAAACAATCAGTGATATCCACATCACCATTGTTAATTCTTGTTCTAAATATTAAAATGCCAAATGTGTCAACATACACTTATTTCAGAGAAATATATAACCAATATCTGATTAATCCTACAAATGTTCTAGTTCTGGGTCACTCTCCTGAAAACTGGCCAGAAGTCTCACATGGAGAGTTAAAATTTAATATTTGAATTTTTTACATTTTTTGGTTGCAAATGAAAGCTGGAAATCTCCCCTTTACATCTATGTAAAATATAAATTGATGAGATAAAAAATAAAGGTGTAGTCCATGAATAAGGTATCTCTTATGGCAGTATAACATGTGCGTCACACGTGTAACACATGTTTAGGACACCACACAGTCTGCTTAATAAATATCTAATCAGAATTAAATGATATCATACTTAGAAGCATATTAATCGTGGCATAATATACAGAAATATCCAGTGCTTATATTGATAAAAAAAAAGTAATTCCCAGCCATGCTTTATTCACTGAATAATTAGTGTACAATATTTGTGTGGCATCCAGACACCACGGTTACACGTGTGACGGAAATTTGTAATGTTATTTCTGAAGACATTAAATCAATTTTTTTTTTAAATTTAAGCATGCATACATGTTAATACATACTTCCTCTTTGATTTGGGAACTGTTTTGTTTGATATATCAATGCAATACAAGATGTTAATAAGGATTCAACCACGTCCCATATGTCATGTTACAAATGGCTGACTGTAAAATGGGTTTTTTTGGTACAAAAACAGTTCATAACTAAAAAGACCAAAGTTGCACACAGTTTTATTTTATTTCCCTTATTTCTTTCATCAAATCTGAACATGAATATGAAAAGTATCAGGAAAAAAATAAGTAGGAAGGTTTTTATTGATGTTTTAAAATCCCATCTCATGCTGACCAGTTTTCAGAAGAGTGACCCATCTACATATGTCATTAACCATAGGATATAAATAAAAACATTAATATAATAAAATAAGTAAAATTGACTCTGGCTATGGCCCTAACACTAGTCTGAGTGCCCAGATTTGTCTAAATCTAAATGCACATGGCATAAGATGTGCATATTATATTGATGTAAATGCTGGATAAAAGATTTATATCTTCATTTATTATATATATTTTTTTAGTTGCTAGCACATTTCATAGCTGCACCCAGTGTATTAGCATGTGCCATGTGCTTCTCGTGGGTTTGTTTTGCTTTCACACATCCCACAATGCACCGCGCCGCTGGAACGGTGATGTAGTCTATTGTTAAGACTTTTTAAGTCCCTGGAGTCTTGACTGAATTGTTGAACAATTTGAATACGTGATGTTAGTGCAATTAAATCAATATATATATATAAAACTTGAAAATCAAGTCGGTTTTATATGAAAGTAAATTGATTCCTTTGTCAAATGATACCAAATTTAGCCGCCTTGGTATTACTGGGTATGAAATATGATAACATATATGTGGGCACATTCAGGCCCGTAAGCATGTGTAACTTGTGGGCGCATTTGGACGCTCCCGTCCTTAAAGGGTTAATCCTTTCCACCGGGCTTGACCTAATTCTCATTTAAGCCACTGCTAGTGCTATAATGATTGATCGTACCGACTAAGCCTGTGTGCGAGTAGTCAGAACCACAGCTTAAATATAGTATAGTCCGGATGAAAGATCAATTGATTGATTGATTAACTGGTGATGGTGTAACGACATATCGGCAGCAAAGACCATGTTCGGGGGTAAGTCATGTAGTACTGTATCAAAGACCCTATAATACTAAGACGGCTCACTCCCTATCTCTCCCATGGTAATGTAAATTTCGCAGTGCCACCTTGTGGTGGGTTTGATCAGCCCAGCTGCTGGTTGGTGTTTCACATGTAAACGCATACAATTATATTATACATGAGATAGGTAAGTATGAATACACATCAATATGAAATTGCCATGAACAAATACCCAGCATCATCAGCATCATCATCAGCATCGCCATCATCACACATCTTTCACATTCATATATACATTTATGTAGAATATAATTTATTATATATATATATAAGTAGGCAGAGTTTCCCCCTTCTCTCTTTATTAATTAATTATTTATTTATTTCTTATTTATTCTTCACTGTATATTCACCTCGGGCCACTCTTTTGCCCCGGGACTGCCATTTCATTGCCGCTTGGCTCATTCCCGCTTTGATTGCACTCGCAGCACCACTTATTTTTAGCTTTAGTTATGGCTGTTATTTTGCCCAGCCAAGGGACCTTCAAGCAAAAATAAAAGAAGGTTCCCCACCACTACTCATTGTTCTCTCTCTCTCTTCCTTTACCGTAGCCTATAACTTATACATATAATATAGCACCCGTTTAACCAAGAGAACAGCCAGCGCACCAAGTGGTGGGTTTGATCATTTTGATTACAAAGTACAGGCTGAGTGAGCCGTCTTAGTATTATAGGGTCTTTGACTGTATGAAGAAATAGTGTAGTATTGAATGTAGCATGATAAATAAGGTATTGAGCTTGTACTGAACAGAAATGACTGCTGACGGTGACCTAATTGTTCTTGAATATGACACCAAAGACAATGTACGACAAGATGCAACTACACTCAGCGCTTTCATATAGGAATTTCTGAAATAATCATACAGTGGCACCATCCCATGGCAAACAAGGTGCATTGTCTTTGATCAGATGTAGTAGTAGTTTTCTTACTGAGACATAATCAACAATTTTATTCAAGTATGGCACAGATTAAAGTGCTTAGAGTATGTTTGAATTTTACTATGCTATAATATTGTTTTCATTATTAATATTAGGAGATAATACACTATAATTGTTGTACATTGTCTTTGATGGTACAGCAATCAGGGTGGGCTAGGGGACCTGTCCAATTACCCTGTTTGCTGTATTTCATGGGAAAGCGGCGCATCTTGTCGTACATTGTCTTTGGTGACACTTACATTGGCGTGGCCTGTAGCGGAGTTGAGCACCGCTCTGCTGACAGCGGTCTGGTTGCTCTCACTGACACTATTCACCCATTTTCCTGCTTCAGGACTGCTTTACCGTCTCCAAGCAGACTCAGGTAACACACCTGTCCCCGTTCGCACCTGGCAGCGCCGTAGCACACCCCAATGACCACAACACATACCTGTAGTCTGTTGAGTGCTGGGTGCCTGTATTCTGTTGAGTGCTGGGTGCTAGCGACACTCACATTAACCACTCTGATCCTACCCCCGTTTCTCGCCCGGTTTTCACTTCCGGTCTCGGCCACTTCCGGTCTCGCGTGGTGTTGGGTGATTGCAGAACGAGGCTCGTGCTTGAAGCCTCATTGGCGTCTTGCTCCCAGTGTTCATTTGGTGTGTGTTTTAAACTAAAGCCCTCCCTCCCTCCGTCCCCCCCTCCCTCCCTCCTTCATTCTCTGCTTTATTCATCGTTCTCTCTCCCTCTCTCTTTCCCTCCCCCTCTTCCTCCTTCATTCCCTACCCCCTCTCTCACTCCTCTCCCTCCTCCCTCCTCCCTCCTCCCTCCTCCCTCCTCCCTCCTCCCTCCTCCCCTCGCTCCTCCCCCTCCTCCGCCCCCCCCCCCCCAGTTGCCCACGTGACCGTTCAGTGCGTTATCTGCTGTCTGACTGCTTGAGGGTTCGAACCGATTGCCACTTGTTATTGGTGTTGACTGCAGCATGGGACTTTCCTTCTCAGGGACAGGAGCAGCACAGCAGTCTGCTGCGTCCACTTCTGTGTTACCATGGCAACGCACACTAATTGATATGTTTATGTATACACATTTAAAGCTGCATAGTCCGATCAAATTTGTCAAAACCAAAAGAATTATCTAAATTTGATTTTACATGTCAAATTTAGATACTGGTGCACTTAGTAAGCATTGTTCGCCACACAGAAGGGAATACCGAGGCAACTGAATAGAACCTGTTACTGCAGAAGCCTTTGGGGTCAAGTTTCGGCAAAATTTATTCTAGTTTGGCACTCAGCATTACTAGGATATGACATGGACTGGTTAGCTCAGTATATGGATAATGTGACTGAGTGGGAAATCGGGTCATGGTGCTGACGACATAGTCTCCCAGTGGGGCAGTACTATAACGTCGCCATGAATGTGCCCTGGTGTCTCCCAGTGGGGCAGTACTATAACGTCGCCATGAATGTGCCCTGGTGTCTCCCAGTGGGGCAGTACTATAACGTCGCCATGAATGTGCCCTGGTCAGTACTCAACCTGAAATGATCTTCGATGTTGATAGGATGTAAAACCCCCAAAAAATTAAACCTAATATGTAGAGCGGTGGTGAATGATGCGCAAGGGCTGGCACGGGTTGACTGATAGTGCTGCAGAAGTGAGAAGACAGCCACCTGACGGGTTGTCCAGTGTTAGGACACGGTGATGGTTGGGTCTCATTCGGTAGATTCAAGTGTCCTGTGTGGTAATTATTGGTACAACATTCATAGTGGTTTCATGTTCAGGCAACAACAGACAGTTACAGGCGCAGAGGGGGGGGGGGGGGTCCCCATGTTGTTGAGGGGGGAGGACGATGAGGAGTCCCGATGTATTGGCGGTGAGATAGGAGGAGGAGGAGTCCCGATGTTGTGGAGGTGGGATGAGGTGGGAAGGGAGTCCCGAAGTTTTTATGGCCGGGGGCCCCGATGAGGCAGGCAGATTGGTAAGAATTGAGATGTTTAGTGAGTGTTCGGAATTAAGAGATGTTATTTAAAGTAGTGTGGTGAGACTGGGTTTGAGGATCATAATCTGAATGGGGGATGCACCTTTAAGTCACAAAGTGCATGGACCTATGGA